>JAQIXR010000132.1:0-48134 GCA_034700825.1 Quadroppia sp. Gr-Ori-00064 | reverse complement strand
CCTTATTGAAAATCAGCGAAAGTTGAATAATCAGGGTCACAAAATATCAATAAATTCAATTCAATTCAATTCAATTTCTATTAATTCATTTGTTATTCATTTTTTAAATGTTAAAAAATCCTAAAAAATTATTTTCCCCAATATTTCACAATTGATTTATATTTAAATTAAGATTAATTTTATAGAAATGTTAAAAGAAATTTGAGATAATTTATAGCAATAATTAAAATAATTTTTTAGATAAACCCAAAAAATGTGGTTTTGTTTGGTTTGGTTTGTGTTAACAAATATTTAATATTAGATTCATCTAAAAAGCACTCAATTATAAAATCAATTATAAAATCGATTAAATGTTTTCTCAATTGAAAAGTCATTAACATATGATCTCAAAGAATATTCTTATTTTTGAATAAACTTATTTTTCAATAATATATGAGAAAAACTATTTATAAATTTTAATATCTTTTGAGTTTCTTTTATCAACGGATTTACAAGAATTTAAAGTGAATTCAGAAAAATAATTGCAAATAAAAAAGAAGATTTTCAAAGAAGTGAAGAATTTCTACATTTAAGTTGTTTTCATATATCATACAATCCTTTCCAAAACACTACATGTGTTTCAGTTGTGAACCAAAATTATTGCACAAATATTTTTATCATTTGTTTTATGAATTCGTTGTCTTTGAGTCTAATATATGAATCGTCTGTGAAAGCAATTTCATTATAATTACAATTCTTGTATTGATTTTTTGCATACAATTCCGGTTTTTCTTATATTTTCTATTTTAATGCCTTTTTTCAACTCAAAGCTCGTTTCAAATTATATATATTTCTCGGTTAAGACTCGAATCAAATGAGAGCTTTTTGTGAGTACAAAAGGTTACAAAATAGGGATAAAAGAGAATAGAAATGAAAAAACTGGAGAATCGATAAGTCTTTGAATCAAATATATTTTCTGTTCAAATCATTTCTGTTATTTCACTTCAAATCCAAATATTATACTTTATTTTTATAGTTGTTTTTCAATCAATTTGTTTTTATATCAAAAAATATAATAAAATAGATTTTTTTCAATCATTCAAAGGGAAAGTTATTTAAGGCATTATAAAAATCTCTCTTTTTTTGGAAAAATATTGTTTTATTATTAATAATATTATATTTTTTCATTGAATTTATATTTTTTGAATTTTTTTTCAATGAATTATATCACTAATGGTTTGATATTTGAATAATTTTTATATAAATTCAAAAAATTTTACTTAAATTTCAATTTTATTTTATTTTTGAAAAAATTTGATAATTTGAAATCACTTTCAGTAATGTCTGTGTGTTTTTTGCTTAGGTATAGGCGCTGTCAGAAACAGATACAAAACGAGTGAAACACAATCTCAAGAGAATAAGTGAAACATGTTTTTGTTCTTTTGATTGTCAGATAAGTCAGGAATTGAGTTAATGATAGCGAAGAACAGCAGACATGTATTAAAACGTTCACTTCATTTGCAATAATTTAGACAAGAATTTGATTTATAGAAAAACTCATAGAAAATAATTTCGATTTTGTTCATCAATTTCTAATACTATATCTTTATTGATATCGAAACAGATTAACAATTGTCTGAATAGTAAAAAAATAATTTCAAAATATACCTAAAAGTTGTAAATTCAATGCTTAGAACAAATACAGGGAATATAAAACCAATTATTTTTGAAAAATAATACTTTTCTTTGTGTGGAAAAAAACTTTAATAACAATATATAACTTGAATTTTATTGTCATTTCTTTTTGTTTGAATGCATTCAAAATTCAAAGATATATTTCTTATGGTTTCATATGTCAGGCAATAGTGAGCATAGGTTTACATAATGTTAGACAAACGTTAACTTCTTTTAGAGTCTGTAAGTGTACTAAACATTGTCTCAAATGATTAATTCATAGCTAAAAGCGATTATTAAATTAAACAAAAAATATTTTAAATATGAGTTTTGGGCGAAATTCGTGTGTTTTTGCAATATATTAATCATCAAAACGAAAGACAATATATTTTGTTAAATATAACGATATTTTGATAATAAAAATCTTTGTAATTAATTGTGTATTCAATCGATAGGCATATTAGCAGTTGTGAGGTAAGAGAGCGCCGGTAGAAGTGGTTACTATCGATACAGACACGACTGCGACTGTCGGCAAAAGTTTATCTTTGGTTATACTGAAGAATAAAGTCATATATAGTTTAATATATTGTTTTGCTCTCAAAACCCGAACCAACTCATGGTCTGAAGTTGTGGTTCGTTAGGGATTGGCGTAAATAACAGATCAAACAAATGGAATCTCAAGAAGACAACAGTAATGGCGAGGCCAAGAGGCCATCAGCCGTTGATGTCATGCGACGGTATATCGAGTCTCTTCCCGAAGAGATCACATTCAAGGAAGAAGTGCTGAGCTATCAGTTCTGGAAAGCGGTGAGAACTGAGTTCTTGGCCACTCTGTTGTTCATAGTGTTCGGGTGCGGCTCATGTCTCAGCTATACATCACTTCCGCCGACATTTATATCAAACCAAACTTTTCATATAAACCAAAGTGAAAATGATTTCAATTCTCAAACAGAAGTATTAGAATTGAAAGTAGCGGTCGTTTTCGGCCTGACCTCTGCCACACTCATCCAATGCATGGGTCAAGTGAGTGGTTGTCATCTCACGGCTGCCATAACTCTAGCTCTTTTGGTGACCCGACGCCTAACGGTATTGCGATTCTGTTTATACCTATTTGCTCAATGTTTGGCATCATTGGTGGGCACCGGCATTCTCTATGGCCTCCTGACCACTGAACAACGTTCCCAGTCAGGGCTGGGCCTAACCCTACCCAATGAACATTTAAATGCTTCGCAAGCATTCGGTTATGAATTTTTAGCCACTTTTATAGTGGTTATGGCGTTTTTGGTCAACTCCGACCCCCAACGAACCGATGTTGGCTTCAAGTCCTTGTCTATAGGGTTGGCCTATTCTGTCGCTCATCTCTTTTCTGTAAGTTCTTTACAATTAATTTAAAAAATATTTAAATATTAATCAAAAAACAAATTCAAACAAACGATGAGTTCTTTGAAAAAAACGTTGAGTTTATTAATAATTCGCTTTTGGTTTCAAATTTACATTCATTTGATTCTTGAATTACACAATAATTTATCATAAAATATAATCCCTTAATAATTGAACTCAAAGTGAAGTCATTTAAACACATTTACAGCGCTTAACATAACCTTTGATTTTGAAAATTCTCAAAGTTTTTATTATTGACGAGAATTTCAATGAAAACTTAATTCAAATAAATAGAACTTAAAGTAAGAGTTGGAAAGAAATCACAATAAATGGTAAAATCAAAAACAGAGAAACAATTGACAGAATTCCCAATAAATATCTGTTTGTGTAATACAGTATGATATGAGCCTGGTAAGGGGTAAGACCATTGTTTAGTTATTTATTTTTTGTATTCAATTGAAATAAGACTTAAATATAATATTTGTTGCCATAAATCAAACCCTTTATCCGGATTTACCCTATTTTTCACTGAACTCACTTTCAAAGCAATGCATCAAATGTTGAGCTTTTGTTTGACTCTTGTATTACCTTTTGTTAAAATTTTTGAATAAAACTTTTCCTTCGATGCCTTGAATTGATTTTAGAGCACTGTTTGGCATAAAGTAATCACTAATTAGTCATTGCTTTCACTATTGTGTTATTAATTAATATTAATGAATTTGAAACAGAATTAATCAAATGAAAAATATTTAACTTTCACTTCATATACAAAAATATGTGAAAATCATTAATCATTTCGTGTTTTTAATTGAAATTCCGGCCATTCTTATGAAAATTGATTGAAAATTAAATATTTTTTGCTATTGATATCAAATATCGGAATAGTTTTGAATCTATAATATATTCACTGAAGGTATACATAATTCTCGATTTCATTGGACTTGAAAATCACTGAAAAATTATTTAGAATTGCATACATTTTACGTATTAAATGTTCCTGAGCTCACAATTTGCTTTATGAACAATAACAAGATATTAGTCTCTTATGAAAGCAATCTCTTCTACACTACACTAATGACAGTCTCATTATTTTCTATTATATAAACAGATATAATATTACAGCAAAAGTCATATCTATTGTTATTATGCGAAAAGTGATTCATTGATGTAATGCTTAAGAGCAAAGATATGGCATATAATGGCTAGAAATGAGGAGACGACTAATGTATGAGCGCTTGTGATCAATGAAAGTGTGGCCAACATTGCCAACAGTGGCGAAAAGGCAGTCATATCGTCTGAATTGAATTCACTTTAATATAACTGTTCCTTCTCTTCAATCTTATCTGTTGTCTATTGAATGGAAACAAAGAATAATAGATCCAAAAAAGCATTTCTCAATCCATTCCATCATTTTTACCATCATTTTATTCATTACACATTCATTGGAATAAAATATTCATAAATCCATTGCTAAGACATTGTCTGCACTCGACTTAACTTCAATACACAGTAAAACTAATAATAGTTTTATTTCAATTCAATCACATTTGCTGTAAATATAGTGAAGAACTTCTTTTATCACAAGTTTTTGTTTGTTTTGAAAGCATTAAAATGAATTCATATAATAAATAAGAATTAATTTCAGGATTTATGAGAATATCACAAATAATGCAAAAATGTTATGTTTTGTGCAAACTATCAGTGCTTTGCAGAGAAGCAAAAATGCTTTTAATGTATTCATTAAAAAGTTTAATTTCATTGAAAAGAACATAAAATTCGTTTTAAATGCAAAATCAATTTTGAGAAAATAAATGACAAAAATGTTTTCAATGAAATAATATATTGAGTAAAGAATTCTTCATTTTTATCGTCTAAACAAAAAGTTAGGAATTTTTTGCTCATATAAGACACTGATATTTGACAGAGGATTGATATTTGTTGGTTGTGGGGAACGGTAGCTCTTTTTTGCTCTCATAGTAATTGAGCAAATGGTCCGTTATTTCGAGAGATCCAAATGTTTACTACATTTGCCTCAAAGAGTCAAACAATGAATCCATTGTTGGATGTGCTGTTCATAGCATTCCAGGCCTGTCTATAATGGCTTCGCGTCACTGACTCGTCATTATATAAATACTTAAGACTTTATGAGACATTACTTTCTGTTACAGTTTAGACATACCGGAGCCTCACTATCTCCAGCGCGATCATTGGGACCGGCAGTCATCACCGGCATCTGGCACAGCCATTGGGTATGTGATCACAACAAATCATATAGTATTAGATGCCATAATAGTTTTGATGTGAGCACAGGTCTATTGGGTCGCTCCACTCATATCAGGGATGTTAAGCGGCTTCACATATGAATACATCCGATCAACCAATTCTAATGATAGTCAGACCCTTAAGCGATCGTTTAGACGCCGACCGGCACAGGGGGTCAAACGCGACCAGAGCTCTAATCTGACTAATTATGAAACAGAATTCACAATTAGTTCAACAGAATGTCCCCGTTATTGACATATTGTGTGTCCGCTCATTCATTATATCAATATTTTGTCCAATTATTCAATCATTAAATGTTTTATTTAATTGTTTTGTCATTCAATAAGTGATTGAAATTCATATTATTTTCAAATAATAATTATTTTTCGTAAAACTAATTATAATTAAATATTTGATTTCATTTGAAATATCTCTTTGATGTGAAAAATGGATTTTGTTTTTAATTATCTATAAAACCATATCTCAAATGTATTTTAATTAAAAGTTTTAAATAAAGTTTAAAAATATATGAAAACAAAAAGTGCTGTCAAAACACAAAATCAAAATTTCGTTTATATCACAATTTGGGAAAATTTTTATTAATTTTTAAAATTAATATAAAATTCTGTTGTAATAAACATTTCATTCGAATCAATGTTTTTCACATTCAGTGTTGAACATGGAATACAGAATATTCTTTAGTGACTGAAACAGCAGATATTAATCATCAAATGACACAACAATTCTTTATTTACTTATATTTTATTTAATAAACAAAAACCTTTAAATTGATTGAATGACTGATCAGTATTTGAATGAAAACCATTTTAGTGAATAAAATATTTTTTGCTGATTTAGAGAATATTTTTTGATTAATTTTCACAATTTATTCATATTTTGAGGAATTATTCAAATAATTAAACAATTCATTCATTCATTTCATACAATGTTTTAACAAATATATTATATTACATCAAATCAAACGGATTTAAACTCTTTTGCATTTATTTAAATTTTAAAATATCATAAAATAATAATGAATTCATTTATAAAGACATTTCAAAGATTAAAAACCAAAAATAAGTACAATTTTCGTCGAATTAATCATTTAATTCGTTTGCTATGAAATGTACAACAGTTTTGAAGTTCATTCGATATCATGTGTCAAATGTTATACAGAATCACATGAAATGATTTCATGATTAATATCCAATGGATTGTAAATAATGTAAAAATGGGATTAAGTTTATTGTCATTTTAGGCGAGTCTTAACTTTACTTAATAACAGCAACAAAAGGGAACGACTCTATGATTAAGCGCTGCCCACTTAAGACACATCCAATGTTCAGATATTGTTATTTGGGTCAGAGATGTGAGACTTAAAGACTCTGAACATTAATTCATTTTCATTCTCTTCCTCTACTGTTGAGGACATGAAAGTCCATTCTTTGTCTGTTTTGGTGATTCTCGTCATCGATCTCTATATCAGTGATGGAGATAATGGAAAGCAATACATCCCATTCCCATCCCTCTTCCACTTTTACATTAACACTTGGATTAGAAGATTTATGGTTGACATCAGGTTTTTTGGGTTACTATGACTTCAAAGAATTCATTCAATTTTGTTTTTGTGACTTTTAGGCGATATTTGGTTTCCATTCCAATGGAAACATGCCTTCAATTAGACCCGAAGGCAAGCCTTTTATGATATATATTATGACTCCTTTGAACTGTAATTTTGTCGCTGAACCTAATTCTTGTTCTTCTGTTGACCAACAAAAAAAGGGAAAATAATTGGATATTGATTGCTGAATCCAATACCACAATACCAGTGCTCGAGTGCACCGTCAGCACAACAATTGAGCCAATTTCTCGACAACAACTCAATAGCTCTTAATATTGTGTATAAAATAATACTTATTTCAATCAATTAATATATAATTTTTGCTTTTCTTCGACTCTTTGAATGGCATTCAATGTCTTTATGACTATTAGATCAAAAGTTCTCTTCTTATATTATAACTAGAAATACAATTACTATTCAATGTCTTTAGGCTTTGATTTCCATAGCGAACCAAATTCGAGAATTTTATCGATAAAATAATTTCATTCACTTTATAAAAGTTAATGAATTTCATTGAATTCAATGGTTTTAAAAAGAGTAAAAAAGTCGTTAATATTAAATAAAAGACGTTTTCATTTATTCGACATTTGATGATATTTTCAAACACAACGACTAATGACTTTGTCTTAGATATTAAAAGTTTTCTTTAACTGATTTTGAAGTTTTTCACATAAATTATATGCAAAACAAATGCAAAATCATTTGTCAAAAGCAGTTGTGATATAAATTAAAATGCGAAACACATACTGAAAATCACATCAGTGTTCATGAAATTCAAATATCATTTACATTTTATTCACTAATTTTGAATTGATTTGAAATATAATGAATTTATATAATTCTTATTGTATTGAGAAATAATAAATGCAAAACCTATTAATTATTTAAAATTTTATATTTTTTATAATAAAAATTTATTTTATAATATTTTATATAAAAACATCTTTTCATAAAATATTTTATTTTTGTTTCCATAAAAAAATATAGAATTAAATTAATGAATAAGTTTTCTTAAAAAGCAATGAAAACATAATTATTTTTATCACAAAAAAGTAATATTTGAGATGAGTTAAAGGGGAAGCAAAGGGGGAATGCATTCCCATTAGATCTGAACGTTTTTTTATATAAAAACTTTTTTTTTGTGAAAATTATAAAGAAGTGAATATTAGATGAAATTCTCAGAAACATTCAATTCATTATTCATTCAATTCTTGAAACTGTTTTCTAACGCCAATTGCCGTCCATTATATCCTTTATTGTTTGCGATGAGTCGCTCCTACATCCCATGCCATGCCATTCCATTCCATGCCATTCCTGGTCATATTAAAACCGATTCCATTCAATAAAAATCGATTAAAGATATTTCTTCTTATCTAAAACCAATGACTGAATGATAGCAGAAATCTTACATAAAAATTATTTATTGACTTAATTCAAAATAAACTGAAACTCATTTTGCAGTAAATCATAGAAATATTATATAATATATTCGTTGGAAAGAAGTCATGTTTTATGGAAACCAGAGAAATGTTTCCTCAGTTGTGATCATACGAAGGCTTTATGTTATATCAAATATATTTCCATCGGATCCACAAATCGGATCAAATGATTGATGAGCCCTAATATATACTTCTCTCTCTCTCTCTCTCTCTCTCTCTCTCTCTCTCTCTCTCCAATATCTCATAAAATTCTTTCATTCTTTAAGTTATTTTTATTCAATAATAGAAACGATTGAAACGATTCAAACACTTATTCTTTGTTTAAATTGAAACATAAATAGCCATAAGATGTCATAAAGTCTTTGAATCCAAAAGTAAATAAAATATGAAAATTTGTTTTATTGAATTCACTTTATTTGAGAGAAATATTATTATTTTATATCTTCTATAATTCACTCGAAAATTTATTTTTTTTAATTCAATAAAAATATTAAAATTTTAAAATATATAAACATTATCTCAAAAGAGTAAAAAATTATTTTTTGATAACATGTAATATAAGATAAAAATAAATTAAAAACAATGTTATAAAAAATACAACAAATATTTACAACAAATGAATGTAAACCTAAATCTATTGTATGTTTAATATAATAAAATGTTGTTTGCATTTAAGCAAAACTCAATTTTTAGACATTTTTCGGTCATTTTTCAATTACAAAGTTTTGTCTCATATTTATCTTCAATGTATCGCTTGTTGTCTTATAGGAAGAGCCAACAAATCGATCGATTTCTCGTTTCGACTTTATCTTCATATATAACTGAGACGAGTATTACTCGAATTTCTGTTACGAAAACTGAATTATTGGACATAAAGTTAGACCACATTATAGTTGACACAAAAGCCTATTCATTGATAGACACATTCATTCCATTCGCTCCTAATTATTGCTAATAATAAATATGTTTTCGAAGGCAACAAAACGTTATAAAACTAACGACAATTGCATTGAATGTTATATAAAATTTTGTAACTTTTCTTAAATAATTAACAAAACATTAATTGAATAAACAAAACATTGAGATTAGAGAGGATTTCACATTAATATTAAACATTTGAATAACTAATGAGTTGTAAGTTTAGTTAAACTCAACCAATAAATGATAGCATTTTTGACGTCAATTAAATATAACATTTAGTTTGAGATTACTTTTTGATGTCAACTAAAATATTTGTCGTTCAAAATCGACAATAGATTTACGAAAATTGAGTTTCACTGATATATAGTGTAATCAAAAACTAAAGACATTATTGTTATTGTCATTAAATTTGTCATAAATTTTGATCAAATGATTGGTTAGCCTTCAATACAACAGACCCTGAATGTAATACCATTATTGGATGCCATTTAATTGGTCTGAAAATGTATGCTATAATTGTTGGATAACATGAAAGACAACTCTTATGTCTAAACTCGTGAACCGTTCGATCGATAGGTTCCACACAAGTCATACTCCACTCCAATGGCAAACATAGAGTTATTTTCAATTTAGATCCGAACCATAACTTTGTTGAAGACATTTCCTAATAATATTCAGTACATGTTTTAAAAACACTGACATTAGAATGAAATCCCTAGAGGCCAGGGAGGCCTTACATTAATTTTGATGTCCTTTAAACTAATTTTAATCCTTTCAAACAAAAGAGAATTTATTTTTTTAAAAAGTAATTACATATTCATTGGACTTAAAGACCGAAAGGAATGCCTATTTTATATATTTATTTGGATTTGAATTTCATTTTTTGATAACAAATAATTTTTCAAAATTGAACTGAAATTCAATTCTGTTTCCATTGATGTTCTGTTGCCTCAAAAAAATGATTTATATATAAAAAGAAAATTCTTATTCTTTTGGAGAAATAAATTTTGAATTCAAATATTTAGACGAATAAAAGTAATGAAAGTCACTGTCTGTCAGACAATTGAAGTCATTGAGGAATACAATCAAAATATTTTATATTCAGTGCATGACATGAAAACCAAAATAACAGTTCCTATCAAAGGATTCCATCAAAAGTTTCAACCTTTTTAGAAATTGGATTATTTGAACAAAAGTATACAATTCTTCAGTTTGTATTCAAAAATGAATTATTCAAAAAGTATTTTCAATTCATTACAATTTTGTGTGAATTCTCTTTGAGTTCATTAAAAGATATATATTTTTCTATCGTTTTTGTCGATAAGAATAATCAAACCGTGAATACAAATGCTTTCAATTTTGTGATACAATTCAATAAATAAATAAATATTAGTTTTGCTTCAAAATAAGGAAACGATTTCAACATTACTGTAGATATTATTAATGAACTCAAGGGTTAAGATATCTGTGTTCAAGACGTCTTTAAATTAATTGATTTGACTATTATTTAGATAATAATAATTATTACAATTTTAATAAAATTCAATAAAATTAGAAATTATTTTTTTTATTGAAACTATAAAAGAATCTCAAATGTCCAGGGTTATACAATCCATTGCATATATATTCATTTAAAAACAAAAATTTTAATATTTCATTCAATTATAATTATTTCAAATTATTGTTTAAAAACAGATTTTTGTATTTAATCTGTTTTTCGGCTTAAATTCAAAGGTTATGCCAATAATTTGATGTCCAAAAAGCACCTAAAAATGTGTACATCTGCTATCAATGCGATTATTTCAATGACTTTCGAAAATAATTGAATTGATTAACAATTGGTTTATTAGTAAAACTAAAAGTTTTAAAATAAAAAATGATTAAAACATTTGGAGAAATGAATGAATATTATTATTATTTATTTTAATCTTCAGTTCAATGAATATGTTATAACAAAATCAACATTTTCTGTAAGTATTATATGAAATAATTTATCAATTTTTACATATTTTCACAAATAATCAAATAATTTAATCATTAAAACGACCGCAAATTTGTGTAAAAGAACTCATTTTAAAATCCATGTATAAATCAATTGTATTGTAGTCAACACCGTATATAATCAACTTTCCTTATAATCAACAGATTCTACAAAATCTTTAGAATCACTTCCAAAGAATAAAAGCAATTATTTTGGATGTCTTTCCAATAGACCCCTCACTGACAGCTATATTGAATGCAGAATATTATGAAAACATTTTAACAAATACTTAGAAATCATATAAATCGAGACCACTGTATAAACTACCGTGTCTTTGATTATTCAGATGCTGAAAAATATATTAAATCTATTGCTCAAAACCCCTTTTATGAGTTGAACCCTTCATAACATATAAGTTGTTATTGAATTTCTTTGCGATTGAAATAAAATTGTTTTTGGATTTTATTAAATATGAAAAACAGATAAATAATTATGAAATTATTGGATGTCATCTGAAATGCAAAATAAATACAAATAAGTTGTTTATAATTAAAAGTTATGAATGTTTTTGTCATTCATTCAATCGATTCATTGAATTATTTGATTAAAGAAATCGTTTTCTAATTATTAATGTCTTTTTGATGAGATTTGACAGACTTTGCAATAAAATGTAAGACAAGTGTTTGTATCAAAATATTTAGACAATTAATGTTAAGGAAATGATTCTTCGCTTATCAGACAAGCCATGAGCTGATAGTTTACAGACACTTCTCATTAAGAACTCAATTCCTCCTAATGTGTGAATTTTCTAACGACTTAACACTCATTTTCATTGACTTCTACTTATAATATGACCTAAAATTAGTAATTTATGTGAAGGTAAAGCACCGGCAGATAAGAAAAACATCAATCGATTAATTTGTGAAAAACATGTAATTTTATTTAACACTCAATTGATTGGAAATATTAAATAAACGAATGAATAATAGTCTTAAAAAACACAAATCAGGGGTTTATATGAAATAATAAATCAATTTTTAATTCATAAAAACATTTAAATATAAAATCATTAATAGATTCAACAAAACGAAGAATTACGTGAAAATTGGGATAATTGTTGTAATATAAAAATAAAACAACATTTTAAATGTAGTTTAATTACAATTAAGTTTTATTGTTACAAAAAAATAAATCTTTAAAATTTTCGTTATTTTAAACAAGAATTTTCCAAATCAATAGACTTTAAATCTGAGATAAAAACCAATATATTTTTATAGCACAACACGTGTGAAGATATTGAAAGAATTTTCCATTTTTTTGTATTTATTTTGAATTTTAAATTCAAATTATTTGATAAAAATAAGAATTTATTGAAATAATAGGTATTAAAGAATAAAATATTTTTTATTCGTTATTATATTTGTTATTAATATAAGAATATTATTAGAATTTTGTAAAAACCTATAATTATTAAAAATAAAAACCTTTTTGAAAAAAGTATTTTATAATGAATTCACTTAAAAAACATTAAAAAGTCATTTAATTTCTAAACAAAAATTGAATTCATATCTCATATATTAATACAAAAAAGTAAAGTAAAAGTTATTTGTTCACAACCTATCAAATGATAAGAAAGTGAATCTCTTATATAAAAAGGCTTTGAATGTAAATACAGAATCATTTCATTCATTCATTTTTAAAGAAATTTATTTGTTTTAATAAAAAAAAATTCACAAAATTTTATGATTAAAGTGTTTTATAGAAATGAAAATTTTTACCATAAATCTGATACCAAACGAAAGGGATCACAAATTTTGGACATCTTTAACACGTGAAGTATTGGCAGAATTTATTTCAACTTTTATATTAGTCGTAAGTGAGGAAAGGGAGGAGAACAGGCATTAGCCATATTATGATAAATTTATGTTTTGTGAATCAGGTGTTGGGCTGTTCTGCAAATGTTGCTCTTGGGGTGAATCCGCAAAATACCCCTAACTTCCGAGTAGACCAATGGGCGGTCAATATGTGTTGGGGTTTTGGAGCCTTTGCCGGAATCGCCGCTTCTTTTAGTATTACAGGTATTGAAAGTTGAATTCAAATCACAATTCATTGACCCCTGACCTCACAGGTGGACACATAAATCCTGCCGTTTCGAGTGAGTGACGATTTGTTCGAAGGAATTATATAAAAAATATATATTATTTCAGTCGCGATGGCATCCATTGGAAAGTTCGATTGGAAAAAAGTCATTCCCTATATCTCGGCTCAAATGACTGGCGCTATAATTGGTTTGCATTTGAAGTCTTAAATTGTTTTCAAAAATAATATCCCATATATTGAAGGAACGGGAGTTGTCTACTGGGCTAACATAGATGTCCTTAATCTACAGAACGATCACATATTGATCCGAAACAACACTCAATTCCTAACATACGGCCACTCTTTAAGCACCGGCAAATTCTTCGCTACATATCCTCAACATTATATGACTCTCTTGGGATGTATTGTCGATCAGGTATGCAATGGTTTGAGACAACAGTCAATATTTGTAGTCAATAACATTCATTGAACCTATAGGTTGTGGGAACGGCATCTCTTTTATTTGCTGTCTGTGTTGTCACGGATCAGAAGAACTTAAATATACCGAAAGCCTTACAGCCATTTATGTTGGCGTTTGTGGTCGGATGTCATGCCATCGCCTATGGATGTAATACGGGTGCACCCCTTAACCCGGCCAGAGATCTCGGCCCCAGAATATTTAGCTCATGGGTTGTCTATGGAAAGGAAGCTTTTACGTAAGGAAGTCATTTCTTCGCAGAATATTCTCATTCTTTGACTCTTAGAGCACTCGATGGCAACTACTGGTGGTCAGGGGGTGTCGTCGGACCCATTGTCGGTGCAGTAGTAGGTGTTTGGATATATTACTTCTTTATAGAATACCCGACGCCTAACGATAATACGAGTCCCGAACCTATATCTCAGACCAAATTGAAGTCAAACACTTGTATTAACGGAGAGTTCGAACAAAACACCGAAACAATGAAACCTCAGGTTTTGAATCAAAAACATTAAAATATTTGTATTGAAATACATTTTTCACTCTATCTGAAGATAACTGTCTGGAGATAAGGAACGGAAGGAAAGGTTAATTAACTTTTTATGTCGTGAAACAATTACTTTACAGTAATGAATGTCTTTGAGTCAATGAACCACTCATTGACTCTATTAATGAATGTATTTTACGGTCAAATGATTTATAATTAATGTTTTATTGCTTTAAAACTCAAATAATTTTTTATTGTTAATTGAAGTAAACATTAATTGAAATTAATTGTAATATTTATTACTCATTCAATTATTATTATATTTTAAAAACATTTTATTAATCAAAAAAGTGTACACAATTTGAGACAACATTAGGTCTTTCAAAGTATTGGTTTGTTTTTATTTGTTTTAATAAAGAAAATAATGTTTTAAATGAAAACTATTTCATTGATTGCAATGACGTTCAAAATAGATATCCCATATCTATGCCATTGACTATAGTTAACGAATTTGACGAGAATTTCATCTTTTGTTTCATTGAATTCATTTTGAATTGCAATCAATTTCTTTGATTTTATCCAAAATCACTTCATATTTATTCTCGCATTCATTCAAAAGCTTTTCTATCACTTCTTTGCCATCACTTTCTGACCAATTGATACGATTCTTATTTACCAAAACTATGACCGAATTTAGAGATAACTTACTCGAAGACAATACTCTCAGGGCTTTTGTTGGGTCCAAAAGAGCGCATTCATTGTATTCCTCCACAAGAAGTAAACAGTGTTTGAGAACCACTTCAATAGTTTGTGAACTCTTTTGCCAATCATTTGATTGAATGGCATTTCGATGACATTTTTGCAGACATTGAATCACTTTTTCCATGTCTTTCTCTTTATTATTGATGAGTAGTTTCGCATAAAGTCTCCATATTTTAGTGGTTCCACTACTGGTCGCAGCGATTCTTCCAAACAGTTCCTGAGCTTTTTTGGCCAACTTTGCGGCCGATTCTTGTTTTCGATCAAGAATTTCATCACAAATAGCATTGACTAAAATCTCAGCGATTTTGTCGTCAATGTATTGGCCCTTAATATCAATCAATCGATGCCAACAATGTATGGCTTCGGCAAAAGCGCCGACATCTACGCAGACGGCGATATAATTGTCCCAAATCCTCCACTCGTCATAATTACATTTAATGGCTTCTTGTAATGTCATAAAAGAACGAGTCTTTTGGCCTAATATTATGTAAGCCTTCGAGAGATTATTCCAGGCCTCGAAGCTGTTGGCCTCAAACTGAAGCACTCGACGATAGGCCGTCGCCGCCAACTCATAGTCTTCGGTAGACATCGCAGCGAATGCCAAACGAAACCAAACGTCGGTTTGCATTGAATTCAATTCAAGCGATCGATTGAAATATGAAATACTTTCGGAATATTGTTTTAAATTGAAATAATGATTCCCTAAAGACTTCTGTGCTCTGGGATACGAGTGCTCCGACAGTTGCCACGACTTCTCATAATACTGTATGTCATCCGTGGCGTCGCCTAACAGACAGTATAGATATGGTGTCTCTTTGTCTTTCAACTGATCCCTTATAACGGCCTCTGCTTTATCTTTTCGTCCGACACTGTGGTAACAATGGATGACTTCATCCCATAAACTGAGTCTCAAATATATATCTAAAGCCGATTTCGTGACTCCGAGAGAGACCAAAATGTCGGCCAAATATTTCTCTGTTATCCAAAACGGATTCGGAAGAACAGAATAAAAATATCTCAACCGTTGAGTGGTTTGAGACGAATCCAGTTGTGGTTCGCGAACAGAATCAACCAATTCATTGATTTGAGTCATTGAACGCTCGACTTGTCGTCTCTTCTCCTTCTCTAATAGACTTCTCATTAGTAGACTGTCCGCCAGAACAGACCAAATACTGGTCTTCGGGATCAAGAACTCTAAATATGCAATCAATTCTTCAGTCAATAACTGATCCGAAAGCGAACCAATCAGTTGTGAGGACTTAATGAACGATAACATCAAAGTCTGTTCCACTTCTGTAAGATCCAAGTCATCAACTCTTCTCTGATCGTCAGAAGACATGAATTTGACGCTTTGGAGTAAAGTGTCGTCATTTAAGACCACATTCTTTGGCAAATCGCTGTTGACTTCAATTGCTTTCAGACAATGGTTTTCATCGTGTTTAACATTTCTGTCAATTTTGACCATCAATTGTGAGACAGGTTTTTGTTGGTATTGAGTTCTGACACCCAATGCACCCGAAAGACCAATTGTGAGACCAGACAACTGTTCAACGATTTCCATATAATGTCTGACACTTTCGATGTCTTTGAACCACAAGAATGTGTTCAACAATTCATTATATAAACCAATCTTCAAATGTGTTTCAAATTCTGCATTCATTTCAATGAAGTCTTTAATATATTTTGAATGCAATTGTATTTCATTGAAGAGTGTATTCGACGGACCAGTTGTCGACATTTGGTGAACGATTGCGGATCTGATTCGCCATAAGTTATACAGAAGTTTGTAATCCGATTGGATATAAGATTGGATTCTTGTGAACACAAAACGAGACAATCGAAGAAGTGATACATTTCTGGCCACTGGATAGCAATGTTCGCCATCGATGTCCAGATTGTAATCACATGTAGTCATCAAATGGTTTATGAATTGAAGACAATTGTCATAATTGTGGTCATTATCGACAAAATGAACAAAATTGTCGAAAATGTATAATTGAAGTGAAGATATACCACAATATAAGACATATCGTATGACTTGATCCCTATTGATCCCTAACTTTGATTGAATTGAATCCCAAATATCTTCATTCAAACGCCAATTAATGGCAATCAAAAAGTCTTTAATGAATTGATTGTCCAAAACATAGCTATAGTTGTGTTCAATGAGTTTCACAATTAAATCGCTTTCAAATTCATTGCAATTTTGTTTCAATTCATTCAAGAGGAAGACATCCATTTCGGACATTGTCTTATCTTGAAACTGTCTTATCTTGTCAAACTGACCAAGGGTATAATGTAAACAATGTCAATTTCGAAATATTTTCGTTGATTCACAAAAATGTGTTTTCATAACAAACACTGAAAACATGTGTTTGAAGTCACGTGTCATTCATGTGTTGCTTAAAAGCCATACATTTGTAGAGGAAATCAAATGTGTTTTTAATTATAAAATCAATTGTTTATTAAAAGTCATTCAAATCTCAATTTAATTATTCAAATATTTTCGGTAATTTTATTTCAATATTTATTTCTATGACTTATTTGTATTGTTTTCGTTCAATTGAATGAATGAAAAACTATTTCAATATTGACAGAAATTTCCAAACATTTTGACGTAAATTAAATGACATTTTTGTTGTAAAACTTGTTTTGTGTTGTAATGCAATTGCAATGAGATTGCAATCAATGGTTAATGTATTAATAGATGTGATTCACAACTAATATAATACAAGGCATTAAAGCAGACGTCAAACGAGTGTTGAATCAAATGTGTTGAAAATACGCCCAAATAGTGGCCAATGAGTGATATCATTGGACACAAGGGTTGCCATCGCTTGCAATGTCTGATTCACTCATTATTTAGTTATAAATTAATTAATTTTTGACACATTTGTAATAAAAGTCTATTTTTTGGTTCATTTTTATAATTGAATTCAATTTATTTGAAAATATATTTTCAGTTCAAAGACTTTGTTTAATCCGTGGCCAAAATGTACGCCAACTCTAGTATACGTTACGACACAATGAGTGGACACAACCAGAAGTTGTCCACATATTCACAGATCGAGTTAAGTGTTTCCGCTCGAAATTTGGTCAATCGGGACATAACCTCGAAGTCTGATCCGCAATGTATTGCTTACATAAGACATGGTTTGACCGATAAGTTCATCGAAATCGGAAGGACTGAAGTGATCAAAGACAACTTGAATCCCGATTGGGTGAAGAAGTTTGACCTTCAGTTCAAGTTCAACGAAAGCCAACTCTTGAAGTTCGAGCTCTGGGATGTCGACCCCACGAGTGGCAACGAGTTCTTGGGACAGATATCATGTGAATTGGCCGCTGTTTTGGCCACAAATGGTGGCACTTATAAACAAAAGCTGACGTCTGGAGGAAGACATCAGCGAAGATTTGGTGGCGAAATGTGGTTAAGGGCTGAAGAGTTGTCGGCGAACAAACAGATGGTTTTGATGTCATTTTCGGCTTCAAATTTAGATAAAAAAGACTTTTTGGGCAAATCTGATCCATATCTGACTCTATCGAAGGTCAATAAAGACGGTTCGTCTACTGTTGTCCACAAGACGGAAGTGATTCGCAATAATCTGAACCCTCAGTGGAGACCATTTCAGCTCAAACTCCAACAGTTATGTGGAGGGGATTATGAGAGGGGTATAAAAGTGGACTGTTATGACTGGGACGAGAACAGTACCCACGACCTCATCGGCTCATTCTCCACTAATTTCAGACGACTGTCCGCCGGTCCCCAACAGGCCCAGCAGAACACCTATGAGCTCATAAACCCTCGAAAAGCACATAAGAAGAAGAACTCCGGAATCGTAAGACTGTTGCAGTTGTCGATCACTCAAGAGATCTCTTTCCTCGACTACATTCGTGGCGGAACTCAAATGCATTTCGCGGTCGCCGTCGACTTCACCGCCTCTAATGGCGACCCCCGTGACCCCAGGTCTCTGCACGCCCTCGACCATTCTGGTCGTCCCAATCAGTATGAAATGGCTTTGAGATCTGTGGGCGAAGTCATGAAATCCTATGACACGCAGGGATTGTATCCCAGCTATGGGTTCGGTGCAAAACTACCGACCGGTCAGATATCACATCTGTTCCCTCTCAACAACAACATGTCTTATCCGTACTGTCGAGGAATCGATGAAATAGTCAGCAATTATAAGACAACACTCAATACAGTCTCACTTCACGGCCCGACAAACTTCGCGCCCGTTATCAACAATACCGGTTCGATTGCACAGCGATTCCAAGACGGAAAGCACTATTTTGTTCTTCTTATCATAACTGATGGCGTTATCTCTGATATGAGCGACACTCTGGAGGCCATCGTCAATGCATCGGCCCTTCCCTTGTCTATTATAATCATAGGTTTGTTTTGTTTTTATATTTTCATTGAATTTATTATAACTAAAAACTTTTAACTTTTTTCTTAAGGCGTCGGAAGCGCTGATTTCACATCCATGGACTTCCTAGACGGGGACGGGACTACAATGGTCTCCCGAGGCAAACGTGCGCACAGGGATATAGTTCAAGTGAGTCATTGAATTAATTGAATTTCACTTTTAATTTATAATTTCTTTTGAACCAAAAGTTCGTTCCTTTCAATCGATATCTGTCTGGGGATTGGATGCACAATCAGGTCGAGTTGGGAAGGGCGGTATTGGCAGAGATTCCGACACAATTCATGCAATTTATGCAATCGCGAGGATTTAAGCCTTCCAGTCCTGGCCAGACCTCAACTATGCCGACCGGAATATTTCCTGAGCCAACCGGAAACGAAACGAAGGCACCGACGACTGCACCCATTTATCCTTCAATCCCTTCCCAACCCAATCCATATCCATCCGGTCCTCAAAGCCATTCATATCCTAATTCACAGCCCAATTATCCCCCTTCAGCACCAGGTGCTTATCCGGGTCCTAACCCAAACCAACCCAGTTATCCACCAACAACTGCCGGTGCTTATCCGGGTTCTAACCAAACCCAACCCAGTTATCCACCAATAACTACCGGTGCTTATCCGGGTCCTAACCAAACCCAACCTAGTTATCCACCAACAACTACCGGTGCTTTTCCGAGTTCTAACCCAATGCAAACCAGTTATCCACCAACAGCTCCGAGTTCTTATCCCGGTTCCAATCCAACACATCCTAGTTATCCCCCTGCATCGGGTGCTTATCCGGGTTCAGCCCCTTATTCCAACCCAACCGCTCCTAATGCATACGTACCTCCATCTCAATCTTACCCGCCTTCAGGTGCGCCAAACCAACCCAAACCATATTCCTATCCCCCAACGAGTGGATACCCGAGTGCTCCTCCAAGTGCTCCACAGCCCTCATACCCTTCCTACCCGGCCCCCAATCAGCCCCAATACCCTTCTTATTAATCACAATAATTATGCAATAATTCCTATAACAAAAAATCTCAATTCAATCCCAAACGGAAAGTTGGTTTAGAAGAGGAAGTCATTTGTAAAGAGTGTGCCATAAACTATGAAGTGATGTCCACTTCTTTGTCCAACACATCCTTTTGTTCATTAATTTATATTCTAATCCACTTAATGACTGATCGGATAATAGATTTCAAGTTTTCATTTCATTTCTGAAATCATTGAAATTGTGATCAAAACCAAAAAATGATTTTTTTATTTATTTAATTTTATTACTATTTTTGAATCAAAATTTGTGTTCATTGAAAATATCGATAAAATTGCATTACATTTGTTTAACACAAACAAATCAATGAAAACTTATGTGAAAAAGTGCATAATTGTTGTGTTTTTCAGAATATTTAATTAATTTATTATTATATTTGTATTTTATGATCAAATATTTGAATTAATGTTAATCTAAACTAATGTTAATTCTATTAAAACGTTGAATGTATTCAAGAATATAACCACAAATAGAGTGCCAATCAATAAATAAAACTATTCTCTAATTCTTCACTCAATTCGCTTTCAATTATCTTCTTATTAGTCATTTATTAACATTTTTTAATACTTTTCCTAAAAATTAAATCAATTTTCAAAACATATGAAAAGCATTGAAAATGAGAATAAAATGTTTTGATTATATGAGTGAAAAATAATTAAAAAATCAAATGATTGGCAAATATTGCATTGAATGTGATTTTTGAGGCATTAATGAATTAAAATAATTGAAGAAAATATTGTTTATGCAAATGTGTGTTCAGTTCACAGATCTGAATAAACTGCCAGTGCTTTGGAATACCATTAATTGGGATCTATTAAATTAGGTGTCGTTTAGACAACAAAAGGGTGCTTAAAATAATTGAAAAACAACCCCTTTTGTTGAGTTTAGGAACAAAAACAGTTTTTAAATAAAAAATTAGAGAAAAATCATTTTTAAGTATTTTTATTTCATTTATTTATTTTCAATTTTTATATAATCTTTAAAATTAAAGTGAATTAAAATGAACTTAAATTGAAATTTAATTTTTGAAGTGAGAAAAAACTAATTAATTATTTGTTTTTTATATAATTTTTGATTAACTCATAGAAAGAACGCATAAATTAAAGGTTAATATAATTTTCAAAGACATTGGATTTGATCTGAAAAAGAGCTCCGATTTATATACAAACAAAAAAGTGAATCAAATTTTTTAAAAAGTATTTTCATTAAAATATTTGCACAAAAATTCGATAGAAAATTCAAAACAAGACTTTCCCTATCAGTGCGCCGGCAATCAAAATAACGACTGCGATTGCTATCAGCTGTGGGTTGAGTGCTAGACCTGTGTTGGACGACAACAACTTATGTGAAGACATCTCCGACTGGATATCACCAGAAATCGATGAACTGATTCCGCTTCTGATCCTATGCTTTAATCCGTCTTCTTTGAGCTGAAGGTTTTCCGATCGCATGGCCGCCAACTCTTCCCTTAACCGCTTGTTCTCATCCAACACTTTCTTCGTGTCATCCCTTTCTAGTAATACCTCTTCGGTAATACTCTGTCAACAGATAGAGAGAGTTATCATAAAAAGAGTTATGAATGAGAAATACAAACAAATGAATGCATTTCATGTCATATGATATGACTTTTTCGACATTTTATTGAAAGCAAAACATTTTTTCACTTCAAAACAATACAAGAAATGCTTCAGAAATTAAATCATTCAAAGACTCAATAAATATATCAAAAGAGACGAGAATTAAATCCAAAATAAAATACTAATAAATAATATAATTAAATGAATAGATATCTGAAGACATAGGAGAAGACAAAACCACAACAAAATGCTATGAATAGAGGAATGGTTTCAAAAATTACCGCATTATTAGAGGTGTGCGACATATTAGGTGTGGCCGAAGTGGACATCGAGTTCGTTTGGACAGTCGTGTCGTTCGTATTCACCGAAACGTTATCGAAAACACACTTTAACTTTGAGTCCATTATCTTTTCGGCAATCACTTCCTTCCACTGATTGGACACAAAGAGAGCAAAAAGAGAGACAATTGTTTAGACAACGATCTATTGATGACATATAGGTAAGGGTTGGTACCATCAGCTCTTGGTTGACCTCTCCTTCGGGAACAAACATCGTCTGAACCATAAACTTGTGTTTGTTCTTGTCGTTCAAGTTGTCTAAGTCTACCGGTTGTAACATAACGGCGATCGACGTCTCGCCGAACGCCTCAATCAGACCATTGTTAGGCCGCACGCAATACCTCTTCGGCGCCGTTGTCTTCACCTTAAAACACACCCTCCGATCGCTCGGGTTCTTCAGCTTCAGATAAGACGTGACCACATCGTTGAACGGACCTAAACAGGGAGTAAAAACCACTTTCATTACTACTTTCATTGTAATCAAATGTCGGAAGACATTCAGGGGTTTTTTGGGTTCAACGCAGGGTGTGTTCAATGACTCAATAAGGGTGTAAATAGTGAATCAGAAAAGAAAATATTGAATAATAATATGGCTTTCAATCATTAGTACACTTTTGGTGACATTTTTGTGGACACATTCAATGCAAAGTCAATGCATTGACTGAATGAAAATCATTGAAAAATTGATGATTTGTTATAGTGTTTGCAAATCAAAACCAAACCAAAAGTCAAACAAATGATTGAAAAACAAACAAAACGTTAATTCGTTTCAAACCTCTGAAATGAAGCTCCGATTTTGGCTCCAGAATCAACACCTGATCCACTTTAGACATAGCTATGGCTGTGATCAAGAGATACGGCTTAAGACGAAAATCGTAAACAGTATTCAAATGACAGACATTAAGGCATTATAGCATTGAATGCCTCAACTGAACACTCGATCAACGAATCCGTTAAGACATTAGTGACTGCACTCAACACCGCTGTCGCCACCACTCACTGCAGTGCACACCAGACGTGACTCTCTGCGCATGACTTATCAAAAGCATGTTTTGTATTGAATTTAATTGAAATCATATTTTAATAAACAATTTGTTTATAAATAAAAATCAATTTTTATATTCATTTGTCATTTGTTTTGCCATTCATTGCATCCATGCGTCCGCTCACAGACGACGAGACAGTTGTCCTCTTCGAGAAGTTGACCAAATAGTATGTCTTGTATTGCGAGACCAATCCATTGCTAACCCATTGATCTGATCCCTGTCCACAGCATTGGAGATAATGTCCGGCTATTGATCTCAAGACCTGATGGCGTCTATTGTTTTCGTCTGAACAGCGAAAGAGTCTATTATTGTAACGAAGATATGGTTAAAATGGCTTCAAATATAAGTAGAGATAATTTAATATCTTTTGGCACCTGTTTTGGAAAGTATACCAAAAGCAAAAAATTTCGTTTACATATCACTGCTCTTGACTTTTTAGCCCCTTATGCGAAGGTGTGTCCAATCATGGCATCAAATATTGAAATTGTATTAATATTTTGTTTTCATTGATATTCAGCACAAGGTATGGCTTAAACCCAATGCCGAACAGCAGTTCCTATACGGCAATCATGTTTTGAAGTCTGGTTTGGGCCGAATAACCGAAGGCACGGGACAATATCAGGGGGTTATCGTCTATTCAATGAATGATTTGCCCCTTGGCTTCGGTGCCACTGCGAAGTCGGCACTCGATTGTCGTACAGCGGATCCGATGACTATCATTGTCTTCAATCAGTCAGACATTGGCGAGTACTTAAGAAATGAAGACAATCTCACCTGAAGTTCAATTGATTTGCTTTTCATTTATTTATTATTGAATTTTAAATAAAATAAATTTTTGTTATACTTTTCGAAGAATGACAACAATTATTGCATTAAACCATAAGAAGAGTAAATGTCATAAACTTCGTTGACATTGATTTTTGTCTCATTTTATAAATAATTCACAAAATAGTGAAAAGTATTAATTTGTGGACCATTTTGTCAATGGATTCACTGGAATCGTATTGAAAGCAATGTGTGTATGAATTGAATGAAGACATTTGTTCTGTCATTTGTTCTGTCATTCATTGAATATTGTGTTGTCATTGCATTACATAAAAATGAATTGCAATTCAATGAATAAATCAATTAAAATGATTTGTAATGACTTTTGTGTGAAAATTGTCATTGAAATCAATGAAAGAGTTATCGCAAAGTGAGACCAATTTCAGTGAATTCATGTGAATATAATATAATGTCTTTTGAATACATTATTCTTATAGTGATATGTCTTTGCTGTCTATTGCTATTCATTTGGTTCTCAGTGTGTTGTCTGTGGAAGTGCTGGTGCTGTGAATGTTGCTGTTGTTATAAACACCAGACTATTGTCTAAAGCCGTACTCAAAGATAGACAAAGTTTTTACCATATATTGAAAAACGACTTCAAAAAGGCAAATGTTTGCGAACTGAAGACTTTTGAGTGAATTATGGTTTTGTTTGACATATAAAATGTTATCATTGAATCGTTTCTCGAAAAACAGTTAACAATACTTTTGTTACGCTTTTCTCAGCCAAAGATATGACAGGAATTGATATGAAAAGTAAAGCAAACAAATAGTGAGACTATTATTAAATGAGCAAACATTTAGTTTTGTTATTATTGTCATATCATGTGTTTGTGAGACACAAACACAGACTCTAACCAAGAGTACAACTCAAGAGGAAAGAGAGTGAGAGAGTGAGAGGAAAGTAAGC
This sequence comes from Quadroppia sp. Gr-Ori-00064, assembly GCA_034700825.1. Lineage (NCBI taxonomy): Eukaryota > Metazoa > Arthropoda > Arachnida > Sarcoptiformes > Quadroppiidae > Quadroppia > Quadroppia sp. Gr-Ori-00064. Next base: position 22,914 of record JAQIXR010000132.1, on the reverse strand, counting down.
TCTTGTCTGAACTGCAAATTAAATTATTTGACGCTATTTTATGCTAATATAGCACTCGGTTCTGCTTTATAGAGATTTACTGTTTATGGCACCGATAGGAACGGTAGGCTTTAATGCATAGGATACTAACACTTTAAAAATATCATCGTTAAGGCTATTTGCGTACTGATGGGCCCGGTATGAGAGATGCGCCGCTCGCGAGCTCTGCCTCCGAACGTCTGAGCCGTCGACTAAATCCATTAAATCCCTCCACAGTTTGACATCGACTGCTATTTTATCGATTCCAGGTCTCAAGAGAGAGTCCCATCTGTGCCAAACCAAACCTGGATCAACCTCTTCAATGATTCTCAAATTGAATTTACTCCATTACACATTACTACCACTGCTCTCCCTATCCTCCCTGTGCTCTATCTCTCTGTGAACTAATAATAATGAATTGAAGCATAACTTCTTTGAAGGACTGAAACAATCGATTACAACATAAGAGATATAAAAGCAATAAATTTGTACAAAAAAGTAGTTTTTGTTTCAATTTATTTTTCAATCTATTCTCTGATAAACTTTTATTGTTATACAATGAGAACAAAACAAATTTATTTTACATTTTTTTTCTTCAATTGTATAAAAACATTGAAAATTACATTAATTATAAAATACAAAACCCTTGGAGGACTTGACCTAAGACTAGAGGAGTTGTGTTTGACTTTTGAGTCCAGCGCTTGAATTGACGATAAAATTATTGTTTAATCTCTTGTGAGCACTACTTGTTAAGAGGGTTGGGATGGGATATACAGTTGATGTGGCCGTAAGGCCGACACGTGTACTCCTATTATGCCAATTTTCAACCTACTGGTGCTGTAAATGCATAGAGAAATGCATGATTACAGAGGAAAGTGAGTTATCATAAGTTATGTTGTGTTGCACTTCATATAACGGTATGACTAGAAGTATAACTCAAACACAAATTCAATTTAATTGTTATATTTGAATCTATGGTGCGATAGATCTGTGGTTAACGATCTCTTCACTTCAAAGCTATGGCGGCATTCCCTTTGAAAAACGCCAGTTCCCTTTGCCCATCATTTTCTATATCGATATTACATTAAATACATTTTCATTGCAAAAAAAAAATGAACAAAAAAGTCGAGCATATCATAATCGTTGGGCGCTTTCGCACAGTTATGCGTCCAAGACATGGTTCAGGTATGCGATGTAACAGATGGCCAAACGAAGGATTTCTATTTTCGACAACTTCTTGTCCGGCGGTAATGTCGGCAAAAGGTGTCTCAACTCAGCGAAGGCCACATTGAAGGCCTCGACTCTAATCCTTTCCCTCGTGGCGTGCGCTAACCTATACTTCTGTGTGGCTCTACGTCTTCGGCGCCGTTCCTCTCGCGTCAGATGTGGTAACGGCGCTGACACTCCGTTCGAGGAATTATCGTTAGTGAGAGCACCGGCACTCGAACCGTTCCTCATCCTATAGACATGACTTCGACGAGAATTTGTTTGACTGTTTGAGACCTTTGAAGAGGAAGTGATGATTGTTTGCAAACAGTTGGTCGAAGACCCGATATATGGCACAGAAGTTGTCGTCAATCCATTGAATCGATTGTTATCTTCACTAAAATTTTCACTTTTTCTCGAAAACGAAACAACACTTGAATTTGACCAAAAGTTAACAGAGTTTGTGTTTTCGATATCAGCCGTTGAGGACATACCATAGGAATACATGTCTGAGTCTTACCTAAATTGTCATCAAAACAATTAACAGTTAATAGACTTCACATCACTTCTAGTGAAGTGTTTTATAGAGAATTAACACTTGATTTGTGAGTAAATAATGCAAGAAATGAGGAACAGATTGGAGTCGACCACCGAATCAATTAGTCTTATCTAATCTCTGATAAAAACCTTTTCAATAATATTATTTCAAAGTTTTGTTTTAAAAATAATTATAAATTCACAAAATATTCAACAAATTCGATATCAATTGAATTAAGAATTTCTTTATAAAAACAAAAAATTTTAATAAAAAACAAAACAATATTTGAATATATTTTTGAAAATATTGTATTTTTATAAAACGGTGAAACTCTTGTAGTCTTTAGAAGAACTTAAGACAAAATTCTGATTTTCTTATCAAAAGTGTTTATTATTTGATAAACACTTGCGGTACTGAATATACAGTTGCAGACAAGATATGCCAATATTTGTCATCCCTTTTATATAACATTACGCGTGAACTCACTCTTCAATTATCAGAGAATCTAAACATTATTTAAAGCAATATTTATGTCAAAACTAATTGAGTTGTGAAAAAATTGAGATAAATTTTGGATTAATTCCATTATAACTGTAAATATTTATGACTATATTTATTAAATTATTTCATAACACAATTTTATGGCTTTTTATGCAAAATATTTGATTAAAAACTACTTAAAGTTAAGAATAAAATCTGAATATTTTTAAAGCGAACTTTAATGTCAATAAACTGTGAATGAATTGTATTTGCAATTCATATTAATGTCAAAGAATATCAATGATTAAAATACAGAATCAAATTGAAAACTTACCGAATATTATGAGCACTAACTTTTGGGGAATGGGATGCGAAACGAATGGAATAGTGAGAGTGTATTTGACTATAATTGAGTTTGAGTTCAACTTTTTTCACAACTAATTTCACAATAGCTCTCAGGAGAACAATATTAACATAAGTGAATTGCAAACCAGAGGTCCGACACAGGTCTCATAACACCGTTTCCACAATTACTACAAGTATTGGTTCCGATGCCAAATGAGTCACAAAATTTTGCGACAATGAATGCAATGAAGAGTGAAATCATAAATAATAAATAATTTATACATAAATATATAATTCAAAAAACAATGAAAGCATTGAAAAATATTTTAACAATTTGTTAACGAATGAGAATTTAATGAAATATTTAAGTGTTTTAATTAGCACTCGTATTCACTATAATAAGGATGAGTCCAATTAAGGGTGAGTTATACTGAAACCTGTATTCGAATACAGGGTTACGAGAGATAGCGTAATGTTATTGCAATTTATATGAGGAGACTATTGGCACAAAAGGGAAAGTGATGTCTATTTAATGGTATAGTTTTTAGTTTATCGGTTCGTTGATCACTGATGAACGGAACGGAACAACTAATTATATGGAGGAGCCGTTCGATGCCTACCATGTCTGCTATCGACGACACTCATGACATCCCAAACCCATCCCAATTGAGTTTTGCCACTGATATAAGTGACTGACTATTGCTATTAAAACCAATACATACAGCGCTGATCATACGGTGACAGATGGGATGCCAGCCCTTGGATAGTATGGCTCGCTATGCAGTCATGGCATGGACTTAGCAATGCTATTCATACAGCCTCGTAGTCCAAGCCCTGCGCCCATTCATAATCCCTTTTACATTCATATAATACAAATACTGACTGCAAAACTCGTAATAATTTGATGCATAAATGTTGAGGAGATCTCGATTTGCATCACATCTATTGATACTTATTATCAGATCAAATGACTTCTATTTTGCCTCACGTTTTGTATTCACAACAAAAAACTTTTCAAACTTTTTCAACTCAAGTCAAATGTTTTGTTAGACTTTTAAAAGAGATTTCAAAAATAAATGTGTTTGTTATATAAAGAATTATGCAAGGTGCATTACAGGGTGCATTACAGGGTGCATTACAGAGAGCAATACAGGGTGTAATAATTCTATTACAAAGGGTAATCTAATACTAGTTTTTTATTTAAAGTGTTTTACAATTTATTTGAATTATATTCAAGAATATTATTATCAAAATATTCTTATGATAAAAATGCATTACACCTGTAAGACACCTTGCACATTTATTGAACATTCAAGACATGTATATTACTGAATACAAACTCACCTTTTCTTCATTTTATGAACAAATTTATATATTTTATATTAATTACTAAAAACTTTTACTTCTTATAAGCTCTAAGAGAACAACTGTCCAAAGCTTTGACAAGTGGTGGTCTCCGATGAATGTACAACTGGTCTCCAATGTGGAGAACATGTCTATTTGGATGAAGACTTGAGTTAAATAAGAAGTGAGAATGAGATCCTATAGTGATATGAATGGATGCAAACCATTGTATTACGTGTTGTCCAATGAATTGAAGCAAACGTGCGATCGATTGAAGTGAACGTCGAACCAGAATCAGGGCTTTGAGAGAGAGGAGAGTCTTGTGAACACATTTCGGGTATTTTAATATTAAATTTGATTATCGTTTATATCATAACAATAGGATCTTATGGTCAGTCATATGTTATCTGAATTGTGTTATTTCAAATAAGGGGTTATAAGTAGTGTTTGAACAAATAAATGCAAAACTCAATACAATGTCAAAACAATTTATGAACAAAACGAATAATCTTTTATTATTTCTATAAATTTTGACAAAAATCAAAATTTTTAATAATATTTTCAAATCATTTTATAAATAAATATTTTGAGTAATTTTCGTTTGGATTCAATAAATCAATAACTCATAAAAGTCTTTAGTTTTCATAAAAGTTTAGAAATTGATGCAAAGAATTGTTGCCATAAGTTATAGAGTAGTGAATAATATGAAGAATATATGAAAGAATTTCATATATATTTTGCATTAAATAAAAGTAAATTTAATAGAGTTTTGACATTCATTTCAATGTTATTTCAGTTATTGAAAAAAACGTAAAATTGGCTTAAATTAGACATCAATTCAATTGAATTTTAATAATAATTTCCCATAATTTTTGTGCTATTAATCGAAGGGGTATTTTGTGTTTATATTGAAATCCTGTGATTGTCTCAATGATGGCTGGAATGGAGAAGAGATCCAAATAAACTAAATTCAAAGTATTCCTCATTTGAGATAAAATTGATATAATTTTTATGTCAAAAATATATCATTTTTTGTTAATATTTGTGAAAAATAAAACATATTTTATATTCGTTTTAATGTTTGCATAATTTGAGAAAAAAGAAAACAACGAAAACTTTATGCTTAAAAAACATTTATTTATGACTTTTGAAATCAATCTTTTAATACATAATTAAAAATAACTTAAATTATAATAATTTTCTCAAACTATTGAAACTATGAGTGAATTAAATGATAAAAAACAGTCAAATGAAGTGAACTTCAAATATCATTACAACACTTAATGGCCATTAATTAGTCACTTATATCACTGGATGTACTTCGATGTGATTGTGGTCCATCACTGGTAGGGTTAGTGCTCTTGAATTGTGACTGACATATAGGACAGGGACCGCCTAAATGGAGGTCCAACTGAAGGGTTGAGTTATGTTTAATTCCATAATCACTTAATGTCCTCAAATCAGCCAAATCTCCTCTGCCTTCCATAAGAAGTCTTTGATCGCATGGAGAGATGCCTTCCTGTTCATGTATTTTGACCTTGACAATCTCAATCGTCTCACTCGGATCCACCTGTACTTCGATCGTCTTATTCGACAGAGTCTTCACGAATATCTTCATCCCATCCCTGAGTCGGAGGACGAGATGCCGAAGAGATTCCTTATGTATCTTATAATAGCTTAAAGTCTTTTGGTCTTCGAGTTGTAAACCCGCAAAGAAGAGGAGCTGTTCGTCGATAGGGATGTCCTCTTGACTGTTGATCTTCGCCTTAACGCTCTCTATTGAGTCAATGGTGAGCACATCCACTGTAATGACAGTTCCGTAAAAAGTAATCTTAAGACTCTTGTGTTCAGTGGTCTGAGAGGCGGCGCAGGCGGTCGACAGTGCAGACGAACAGTGAGGATGTGGTGAATGAGGAAACGGATGCAAATGATGGAAGTGTTGATGCGATTGTGAATCACATATATCTTTGTTTCGTTTGATTGGGATGTCTTTCCAACTACTGCCCGACGCCCGTTTGCGGCCAATGCCGTGGCCTTTGGACTGATGGCCTTCACTGCGGTAGTCGTCGTCGTCGTCATCGATGTCGTAATGTTTCTGTATTTGATCCAAAGTGTGTTGCAATCGATTCATGTGGTCATTGATTTGATTGAATTGTCTGTCGTGTTCTGAGATATTCTCTTCATGTAATCGCTTTGTGTTCTTCAGTTCATTGATCTGTTCCTCGTGTACGCGTTTGCAGTTCTTCAGCTCATTTATCTGTTTCTGTTGATTGTTAACCAATTCCCTCAAATCGGACAAACAGTTGTGTTCTTCCACTTGATTCCGGAGCAGAATAAGACCACATCCCTTCTCGCAGATAATGGGTTTGTATGGATTGAAATCACATTCATTGCAATGGCTTTGCAATAATTCAAGTTTTATAACACAATTACATCCAAACGAAGCTATAATGCAATCAATTATTATTGAATCAAATCTTTTCAATCAATACATTGAACACAAAAAAACAAAACTAAAGGAAAAGTTGTAAAAATGCAGTCATTATTGCAAAGGGTTTTCATAATTATTATCTATTTATGAGAAAAGACTTTCAATGAATTGCAAAACAGATTATTGTTATTATAAATAAAAAAAATGATTAAAAAAGAGATAATTGAATGAAACAAAGAAATAACGACAAAGAATGGCTATAATGGGAATCAATGTTATGGTGAATACATAATAGGGCTAAAGATAACTGTGCTCTCAATACTAGTTACCATCAAAGGGTGATTTGAGTTCACAGTGGTTTGACCCATATTATGACTGACCCCTTACAGCCTCGCATATACCCCTTACAGCTTCGCATATACCCCTTACAGCCTCGTATATACCCCTTAAAAGCCATAAAACATTACAAATAAGACACAAAATCCAAACCGTATTCGCATTTGATGTCCAATTTTGCCAAAAAGTTTCTCAAAACTCTTGGCGCGGGTTTGAGATCAGTTGAGTTGAGGAGTTGTCTGTCGACGGGACAGTTGTTCTGACGTTGAAGCCATTCATTGATGCAATCGTTGCAAAACGTGTGCTCACAGTCTGGTGCCTGAACTGCATCTTCGAGTACTGAACAACATATCTGTGGACAAGACATCAATCACATCAAGACATGAGGCCATCGATGAGACAGTCGTCGTGTTTGGGATCACTTACCGGACACTTGAGTTCGTCGTCGACTTCGTTGTCGAATCGATTCAAATCGTAACCCATTTTAATGACAATAATAACCACTTTTTGTCTAAATGTTATTCAATTGAAATCACATCAAAAGCACACAAAAACCAATCGATTGATTCAAAGACAAAACAAACGTTTGATTAATAGCACGAAAATGAGTGAAAATATTATTGAAATGAAAAACAAATTCAATTCAATTGATGTGTAATTTAAGCCAATATTGAGTTGTTTTCAAACACTTAATCATTAAAATAAAGAGATTTGGTTTTTAAGAGTTTATTAGTTTTGTATTTATTAATAAAAATATCAACTTTTCATCAAATAATTCATTTGTTTTGTTGATACAAATGAACAACAATTCAGTTATGATTTGTTGAAGATTTCAATTAAAACAAAATATAATTAAAAAAATCATTCAATAGTCTATTGATTGACTGCAGACAACAGTAGAGATAATGCATTGGTTGTACGTAAACAACGTTACGCTCAATGTGTGGACAGGAGTTGTGGCGTCGACTCATTGCTGGCAACAAAAGGCTGATTAATGCTCACAAAGAATGAAAGAGGAACTGGAGGTTAGGGTTAGGCTTGGATGCACTGTTTGCATATATGTTTGCATTGACTGTATGTTTGCATTTAGTATTGTGTGAATAGTTTTTCTTTTGCTTTTTTTTTGCTGAATAAAGCACAGGGAAGAGAGCACTGGGAGATACGATAGCACAGGGAGAGAGCACAGGGCTGTCTAACCAGTTGTTGCGCAACTGTTTTAACATTAAGTAATTGAATACAAATTGATATGAAATGAAACGACAAATAAGTTGATGGAAATGTGACCCAAATATCAAAACATATGTCACTAAAAGCGGTCTAAACCTAATCTATAGACCAAACCAGTGGTTTGTTATGCAATCCACACATACCTGTGCTCTAGTGTCTCATTGCAGACACTTTTAGAAACAGAATATTGCAAACACTTATGGTATTAGAGATTATCATTGCAAACCATACCCCCAACACCTACAGTAAACCCCTTTCCATAGCCTCTAAAACAAGCATTTCTTCGAAACTATAATAACTTTTACACTATTTATACGGAAAAAGGAAATCAAAAAACGTTTCACTCATTTAGCTCTCAATGTATTAATAGTTTTCTTTTGCCACAAATTGTGAATGGAATTGATTTTGGGGTTAGAGAGAGAACTGCATGAAAGGGAAAGTTAGGTTTTGAACACATATCACAGATGACATCTTATGAAAGGTTTTGCCAATCAATAAATATTGTTAACAAAGTTATGTCAAAACATGTGCTCATTATTACTAAAACTCATTCAAAACTATTAAATATTAATCATTTAAACGGATATAAATTTTAAGTAAAAAAACATTAATTTAAGAAACACTTGATTTGGTTTTGAGTGAATTTCACAGAATTTCTTTAGACTTGAGACCGACTTATCGTTGAATGCAATGACTTTTGCGATAAATGTATTACTCATTGAAAACAATGTTAAGAACCAAACAAATGCTCTTTCATTGCAATCATTTCTATTGATGTCATTGTTTGACATTAAAACACATTTCATATAAAACAAAAAATTTTTGATATATTTCGATAGAAATATTGCAAAACATTTGCGTAAATATTATATAACACATTAAACCCTTTGAAGATAAGGGTGTGAATAGGAATTCAATTGTGTTTCACATAATCTGCAATCAATTGAATCGAATCAGAGATTAAATTAATTAAAAAATATTTAAATAAATATTAATTTAATTATTATTTTAAAAAAGACTATAAAAACATATCAACGAATAGGCGAAGAGAAGGTAGAAAGAGATGCGGCCGAAGACAGACTCGAATATGCGGTGTCTGTGCCATACTCTCCGGTGTCGGGTTCGGTGTTGTTCTTAAGTTCTTGGAGTGTATGGACAAAACGGGTCGATTCGTCACCTTTTGGTGTCGACAATTGCTGTCGAGATTGCATTCAAACGATAAATATATAGCAAAGGAATGGCATAAAAAGGCATACCTCTCCGACATCATAGACCCATATCTTTCCGACGTCGTCGCCAACGATCACTTGATTGCCAGAAGAGCTCCAAATGATGCGATTGAGGGCTGGGTTGCCGTCGACAGTAGTGGAAGCGGTGGGCAGTTCTGTATCGTTGTTCAGATTCCATAAGTCTATTCTTCCCATTCCATCAACAGAGGCGAAGAGCGCCGGATGTGTTGGAGACCATCGGACGTCATAGAGATAATCACAGTTGTCTTCGAACGAATACAAGGGTTTACTCTCTTTGGTTGTCCACAACTTGAGTGTCCAATCGAAAGATGATGTGAGAAACAGATGGGAAAAGTCTATTTGGGAGTGGGCTGAATGGCAGTCAACACTAGTGACCGGCCCCTGATGTCCATCAAACACATCCAATATGCCAGCTTTGGTTCCGTGACGACAGGCCGTATATACCGATCCCTCTTCGCTACCAATTATGAAGTTGTTGTGATCTCCTAATGGGAACGACATCGAAGTCACGGCCACCGGTCGGGACTGTTTCTGTTGACTCAATTCCATCGTGTCCTGGGGTTGGGATAACATATCCAAACTCCAAGAACACAACTTTCCATCTGTCGATACACTGATTATGTTATGAGAATTAGGAGTTCCGACGACTTGTAGGCAATAGACTGGATGTGTATGCGCTGAGGCCGAGAGTGGACTCCTTTGGACGGGTGTCCTCTTATTGGAGCGGTTGTCCCACAACACGATTTGTCCCGAATAAGTGCCGCCGAGTATTAGGTTTGGATGGAATTTGGCGAAACAGGTGGACATTACCGGTGACTGACAGTGGAATATGTACTCAGGGGTAGACTTCTTGAATTTGGTGTTCCATATAAGACACACGCCGTCCGGTTCGTTGGGACTGTCCTCGTTGTTGTTATACGAGGCCACCAACAGTTCCGGGTAATGTGTGGACCAGTCGAACGAAGTGATGGTCCGGTTCTTACACCAGCGCTCGTCATAAAAGCAACGGTTGAACGACAATCGATTCCCACTTTTGTCCTCACTTTTGGTCACAATATATTTGTTAAATAAAATCAAAACCAAATCTATTCATACCTTTCCCTCTCCTCTCGAGTGCCCGTATAGTCAATGAAGATGTCTGTGGGCTCGTCGTAATACAGGGCCCTCTCAGTGATTCTAACGGCGCGATCGATAAACTTCTTGAACGACTCGTTTGACATTATATGTCTCTTCTCTTCTTCAGTAAATTCTTTCTTAACGGGTTTTGGCTTTTCCTCCTCTTTCGCCACATCCGTCTGCGCGGGCCTAACCATCTCGACGTGAGGCAGAGCTGTTGCACCGGAAGACTTGCGACGATAGGACTGCGGAGGTGTTCCGAAGAGACCCTCCCCTTCATCTTCGCCGTCATCGTATGTGAGGACTGAAACCAAATATTGTATTAGTTTTTAAATATTGAATAAAAAGTAATTTAAAAATTGAATCAAAACTCAAGAAAAAGATTTCCTTTTCTTCCATACAATGAAAGCAAATACAATTAACGCCTAAAATATATGCAAATAAAGAGCAAAAAGTTTGAAAACATGCTCTAAACGAGGGAACAGATGGAACTGATAGTAGAAGACATACCTTGGAACTCGTCATCCCATTCTAAGACATGAAAATTATCTTTAATTTAAATCCCAAGTGAATGGAAGAGAAAGAAAACATTGTAAAAAGTATGGGAACTATTGGATCAATGGATTCAAGGGATGGGAAGTCATGTCTTAAGTAAAACATCCATTTTTCATACCTTCGTCCCAATGAATCACTTTATTGATGCAATTGTTAAAAGAGTGTCAAAAGAAGATTAGAATTCATTATCAGTTAATAGACTATTGAATACAACTAATGGTGTGACCGAAAGGACAGGCATTGGTCTGGGATTTGATGTTCAGTTCATTCAATACTTTCACTTCAAATAGCAATCAATAGAAACGATGAGACAAAACATACCGTAGTAGTCGAGGGGTCCTATCGATGGGCCGGACATAAACGGAATCAAAGGAAAGACATTTTTGTTAATATTTTTCAATTGATTTATATTTCAATTAAAGTCTTATTTTTGAAATCAATTCAAAGAAACCTTTTTTTGACTTTTGATTTGATCCAAACTGTGAATCAAACGATGCTTTTGGTAGTGATTGAGTGATTGAAAGGACAGGTGTTAAGAGAAATGGGTTAGTATTGGGTTAGACGACAGCCGAAGAGTCATACCTCCGATGCCTCCTCTGTCGGCGTTGTGTCCAATGGTTTGCGTTTGCTTTTCATACGTAACGCTCTCTTTGGGTGCGATCGATGTCTGCTGAAGACTCACCACAGAGAATGACTTCTCAACGGTTCCCAAATGGATGTCATTCGCTGTCGACGGCTTCGGGTCAGACGTCGACGAACTCAACACTGAAGTCGTGTTTGGATTATCTGTTCATACGATCAAACCATCGGTTCTTGAGATCATTACTGCAAATGAAATACCATTTTGTGGTTTAGTGATGGGTTTGACGCCAACCGACTCGAGGATGTCGTCCACGTCTTGTATGCTTTTGCCACCACCTCTCTGTCCATCCCTTTCCTCCACCTCTTGTGTCTCTTTCTCTCTCTTTCGTCTCTCCTTTTCATCCCTCAATTGTTGTAATTTTAATCTCTTTTTCTCCAATTCTGCTCTTCTGTCAGCCATTGATGACTACCATTGATCACAACAATCAACTCTTTGATGCCTTGAGTCACAGCACCGGTGGTGACACCAGTGGTGGACAGACATCACCAGTGGTTGTGGTTTTTGACACCAGAGACACAAAAGGCATTCAATGTCTGTTTTGGCGCCAAATCTGATGATTGCTGTCATTCAAGACATAAACATTGAGACAATGGAAGTGCCCTTCGATGTGGACATCGATTTAGACGAAGACATCGACCGCTCGAACGATGGTTTGTTTCAATGGCTTTGTCTTTGATTATCAACTAATTGTTTGTCTTTAAATCTCTTGTGAATAGACTGTGAAATACACAACGATTACGACAACCAAAAGCTATTCCATGTCTTCGAGTGTTATCTCAAAAGCGATGACATCTCCGACACGGAATCAGAACCCGATCTGTCATTCAATGATCACTTCAATCAAATGATGACCAAAAGAGTGGCGAAATCACCGCAAACACCGAAACGACAGTTTCGACGAATATCTTGTTTTGCGGACATTGAGAACCAAAAGTCAATCTCAAAGAAGACACCACTCAATGATCAGTCAATGGATCAGTCGTTTGACGAATCCATGTCTGAACCATCACTTCCGTGGACTCTGAATGATATGAATGAACAGCAAATCATTGATTTGGTCAACAAATTGGATGAACAGCTCATCGACAAAGAGACTAACTATCCATCAATGGTTGCAAAGCATATGAAGAACGCTTTCGACAAAAAGATCCAATGTTTGAATGATATGATTAGTGGAGAAGAAGAAGAAAAGTTCAAAAACAGTTTACAACCAATTGGTGTCACTTCTGGCAAAGAAAGGATTAATTTCAATGAACTCATTAGCGAACAGTTGATGGAAATGAAGTCAAAGTCGAATCGATTGTCAAAATTGTCGACTGATTTGGAAGTGATTCAGAAGTTGTCGAATAAATGACATTATTTTGTATTTTCAATAAATGTTTTGTCGATTAAATCAAATCCAAAACACTTTTTAAAGTCAAAAAAGTTCACAATTTATGACTTCAACTGAAGTCTTGTATTGAAGCCATCGATGGCGTCACTATCACTGCATGTGTTTCAATACACGTGAAGATTGACATTGTTTTCATTTGTCGGTCAATTCGTTTCGTCAAAACTATGGCCAATGAATCCAATGACTCAATAGATCCCGATTTAGTCCTTTCAGAGGAGACAATGAATGCGTTGAAAGAGTTTTACAGTGAAAGCACTTCCAGACTCAATGACATCGATGTCAACAACGGATATATTGAAGAGAATTGGGTAACAATTGGTCACTGATTGTGGTATTTGTGTCACTATTTGGTGTCTTCACAGCAATTGAGTCAGTTTTGGTACACCGAAGACACGGCTAACTATCTGTCGGATCAAGTGATCAATGCATTGGACATACGAATGGATGGCAGTCCTCAAGACCGGACCAAATCCATTGCCTGTATCTCTTGTCCCACACTTTTCGACAGTTTATATAAAAAGTTAATTAAAGTCCAAAACAATTCAATTGATTTGGTTTTGTTTGAATTCGACCAAAGATTTCAATTGAAATACGGATCCAATTATGTCTTCTATGACTACAACCAACCCATCGATCAATCATTGGTGGAAAGGTTTAATGAGAAGAGCTTCGATGCAGTCATAGCGGATCCGCCTTTCCTTTCGGAGGAATGCATTACAAAGATGTCTAAAACGATTAAATACTTGGCTAACGATAAGGTCATTGTCTGTTCGGGTGCTGTCATGAAGGGCTTGATTAAAGACTGTCTTCAATTAGAGGAATGCCTTCACTTCGAGCCCAAACACAACCGAAAGTTAGGAAATGTATTCAAATGTTATTCAAACTTTGAATTAACAAAACTCTGACAAATGTTTTCATTATTTCTTTATTTAAATATAAATTTCAATTCATTTCAAATATAATAAATGTTTTCAAAAGTTATTCATTTCATTGAAGTCTACGAAATGTTATCAAAATTGTTGAGAAAATTAAATTCTGTTGAAATTAATTTCTGTGAAAAGATTTCAAACAAATGTCTATTTCTGTGATTGCTATCAACAAAGCCTTTATGTAATGGCAAAAAAATGTTTCATTGAAGTGAAAATCAGTTAAAAATTTTTGTTAAAAGAATTTTAAAAATTCGATGAAAAATATGTTGAAAACAATGTTAGCTCTACTTATAAGCACTTTATTGGGTGCTGTCGTTTGTTATCTACCTGTGCCTCAACACTATGTAAGTGACGATGGATTACGGGAACCGATGGCAAATAATTCTGACATCGATTCCGAATACATTGCCGGCGGTTCTGATGCTAAAGTCGGTGACGTTCCACACATTGTATCCCTGGGCGCACCCTATCATATATGTGGCGGATCTATACTCGACAAACGCAATGTCCTCACAGCTGCTCATTGTGTCTATTTGTAGGTATTTTTTATCAACTATTCATTTACCCCTTAATGTAAGGGGTGTTTCAGATTATTTATAACTCGTTGTTCAAAAGAATCGATTATTGAATATAATTCTCGAAGTGTTTAACATATAATGAATTGAATTCTTATAACGTTTTTATCAATAATTAACTAATGTTTTAATAATATATTTTTCTACCCTTTCAGTCAAACACCATCTGATATAATGGTGCGCTTCGGCTCTCTATTGCATGGTTCAGGGGGCACCCAGGTGGGTGTGTCCAAGATAGTGAAACACGACGGCTACAGCCCATCCACTCTTGACTGTGACATCGCTGTATTGCACCTCAAAAGTGATATATCGATTGACGGCTCAAATGTCAAAGCCGTGGCTTTGCCTAATAGTGAGTTGTCTGCGGACACAGACGTCTTGGTTGCCGGTTGGGGAGGAAATAGATCCAGTGATACACCCTCTGACACACTTCAAAAGGTGACCATGCCCATTGTGGACAAGGTCAAATGTGAGGGTATATTTGCCGGACAAAAACCAGCACTGACTGAGCGTATGATTTGTGCCGGTTTGCCAAATGAAGGAAAGGATGGCTGTAAGGTATGTCCTCTTAAGGGTGTCATCAAATCAGATGATATTTATAATTATGATATCAATTGTCAACTAAAATATTGATATACTAAACATTTCTCTCCATCAATCACTCAAAGGGTGATTCAGGGGGTCCTCTCACCAGAGATGGTGTTCAATACGGTGTTGTCTCGTGGGGTATGATGTGTGGCACCCAATATCCCGGAGTCTATGCAAATGTTGCTAATCTTAGTCAATGGATTATCAATAATATGGCTTAAAGTCAATCATAAGGAAAAACTTTTTCGTTAATTATAATAACATTTTTAAAATCATTTTTATTATAATTTGCGTTAAGAATGAATTCAATTCAATAAATCATTTTCTGATAAAATATTCATTTTGATAGCAATTAAGAGATTTATTTTTGAAAAATATCTCCCCTTAGAATTGGAGATCCAATTATTTTTGAGAATATGAATGATTTTTATGCTTTTGTGCAAACATATCGTTAGTTAAACTAATTTCTTTGATTCACTTCATTGCCTGAAAGACACAAAAGTATTATAATTATTATTAATAATATGACATTTGAAGAGCACCGGCAGTAATACAATAGCGTTTGTCATCAAATATATATGAAAAACATTCACTAAAACAAAAAACATAAAAAGTTATTATTATTTCAACTCAACATTAAATAGATTTATGAATAATAATTAGTCGTTTAATATATCTTATGTCAAAATTAATTATTTTTCGTCTCAATTGCTGTAAATTGAAATGTTTTCTATGATTAATGTGTTTGTTATAAACTTAATGTATTTTTAAAAATTTATTGATTTTTTTTGTAAATATTCATTGAAATAAAAAAAATATTTTGAATGAAAAATAACTTCCAATTATTTGACATATTTTCTAATATAATGCGAGAACCAATTCTACCGTAAGTTGAATATCTCCCTGTTCATTTCATTTCATTTCATTCCAGAATATTCTGCTTTAGTGTAAAGAATGTAAAAAATTTGAAATCAAATTAAGAATATGTCTGAAGAATATTATGGATTAATGTTGTGAACATCAAAAGAGAGATTAAATATTGAAAAATATTTGAATATTTTCTTATCAGACAATGATTTCAAGTAAAGAAAACTTCTCTTTATATCAGATGAGTCACAAATAATTAGTCAAAGACTGCTTTATAAACAAAATCTTTGTTTTAAATTAGTTTTAATAATATTTGATAATTAATATAAGAAAAGATTTTATAAAATTCACAATAAGTTTTTCTTTTAAAATGATCCCAAAATAGCACTCAAATGACAGCAAAGAAAACAACAAAAAATAAACATTTTTTTGTCATTAATTTTTGTCGATTTATGTCAAATATAAAGCAAATTAATAAACAATTGTTTATAACAAATATAATCGCATTTTTGTCGTTGTAGTGAAACTCGATTACCATTATATTCGTTGTGATCCATATCTATGACACTTAATGGCATCGGTATTGCAATTGAGTGCAAAACTTGATTAAATTTTCATTACATATTGAATCAGAAATCAAGTTATTTTGTGTTTCGTGTCTCAGATATTATGTAATATTCATATGAATCTCAATTTGATTGAAAGCCATTGAAAATTATTTTAATTAATTAATATTTGTTTAATCATTGAAAAAAATTAATTGAAAACCCCTTAAAGTTTTTTTTACAAATAAAATCATTTTTATATAGATTTCAAATGTTTTTTAAAGAATAATAAATGTTTTAAATGTATTCAATTTATTCTTAAATAAATTCTTGACATTAGAAAACACAAAGGATTCGTGATTTTTATGAATTTCATTATAACTGTGTTTATCGAAAAAACATTTGCAGTAATGATAAGAATAAAAGCCTTAAAACATATATACTTTCATATAATGATTAAAAATATTTGTTATCAACGTTTGAATTATCAAAACATTAATTTCATCTAATATTTTATGTATTGAATAATTGATTTCTTGTGTACTGTATGTGTAAAAACAATTTCTGGTTTTACGAAAATTGATTTCCATTTTCATTGATTAAATTAAGTTTGGATTCAATCGTAAACTCAAATAAAATTCAATTCAATCCTAAGTCAAAGAATATAATAAAAAGATCATTGGTTTGCTTCCGGAGGCAAAAGATTCTGCGCTTAAGTATAAAATTTGGGACAACTGTATGATTACAACTTCAGTTCCCACATAACTGTCCTTTCAGTTAAAAGGGTTTAATAATAAAAACATTTTTGCCATTTATTGTCCATTCATTTGTTTGACATTAGTTTTAAAGTTAATTTAAATGCAATTCATTTCAATTGACTTAAAGGTAAGAATTTATAAAAAATATTTTCAATTTATTATTCATATTATAAAGTCTTATAAATATAAAAGTATTTATAAGTTATATTTCATTATAAAACTTACACTTTATTATGGCTAGTAATGAGAATGACCAAGGTGATAAATGGGGTCATAGGAGGGGTATATTTAATAATTTTAATAAACAGCAATTTTTTCATTAATAAAAACAAATGATATATTCAGTTGTAATGCAAAATAATTGGTTTCATTACTTGATAGTCAAGATAACTGTTATGTTGTATGAACTTGGTCATTTCTCAATCACTAAAACATCTGTTCAATGCTTGTATTTATTTATTTAATCCGAATCTGAAAAATAAGATTAAATACAAAACAATACAATAATTTATTTGAGAAAATGTTTCATAAGTTTATTGACTATTAGTCTATCGAAACGACAATATATTTCAGTCAATAATATATTTGTATGTTTTTATTCGCTGTTTATTTTGCTTAATAAAAATGATTTTATTATTGTTTGATAAGAAATATATTCAAATATTGTTTGAAAAAATGTTTTGTTGATATGATTGAAAACAGTGGACAATAGAGTCGAGACCAGTCGTCCTCTACTTATAAGTCTTTATTTGTAACAAAAGCCGAATAACATTCAGAAACAAATCTCAATAACATTTTCTCAATTACATGACTTCTTCTGAAACTAAACACGAATACATGGTTTGAATATGTGTTTAAAGCTGTGAATCAAAAGTGAAAATGAATTCAATGGGAATTTCGTCTAAAAATATAGATTTTATTCAATAACTTTTATGGCATTTCCTATTGTTTTCAAATCATTATTCATTTCTAAAAATATTTTACATCTTTTGTTTATGATAAAGACATTGCTTTGAGAAGTGATATGAGCCGAACATTAGCATTTCAAATGATCAAGGTCAAGTCTATACCTGCCAAATCATATTCAATGAATATATTTGAATTTTGTCTTCAAATATAGATTTCATTGAATTGAAACGATATATCATTTCATGAAATTTTTATAATAACAATCAGTTATTATATGAACAGAATATTCTGTATTTCATTTGCTGTTATCATCCCTGCAGTGAATGCCATACCCAATGAACTACCAGTGCATGTCTATAGCCAATGAAGATCATAAGTTCATAAATGCGATCACATTATAATATCTGCGATAAAATTGGTTAATATTATCAAGTTTTTTGCTTTTTGTTTGAACACAAATTTGTCAAAAAAAATATAATTTGATTTTCAAACAATGTCTCAAAGTTTTTAATTATCTTTTGTTAAAATGATATCAAAAATAATTTGAAAATTAAATTATTGTATGTTTTAATTCAATTAATTGTCATTTTTTTAATTATTTTTAAATTTAATTATAAAAAATATTGACAAAAAAATATATAATATTAATAATTATGTGAAAATTTCACTTAAATTAAAAAATTATATAATTTTAATAAATAATTTGTTTCGAATTTATAAGCTGACCAAGGTGACACTTCTGGGTGACACTTCTGGGTGAAAGTTCTGGCAATTAGAAATGTATGAAATGTTGATACAATAAACACCAATATATTGTGTTTGCAATCGATTCTTAATCTCATAGAAAACTAAAATCCAATTCATTTTAAGTCACTTCAAGTTTAATATTTATATTGAACTCGAGTTTAGTTTTCAAAAAATCTTTACTTTCAATCAAAATCATTTTAAAGACTTAAAGAGTATTGTATTTCATAAGAAATATTCTTTATATAAATTTTATTTGCAAATCATTTTCACCGAAACTTTCATTTCTGACAAACAATTCTCTGAAATACAATAGTTTTAGAAAGAATTTTTACATAAAAAAATTTGATATGAAATGCAGTTTTATTTCCTTTCACTTCATATGCATTTTGTATGTGAATAATGAATAATTTTTGTCATCAATTCATTCGTGAATTTTTAATTTTCGTTTAACTTTCATATGTTTTGATGACTGGCCTCAAAGAAAGTGAGAAATGCAAACAAAATACAAAATCTTTTCATTTGAATATTTATTGTATTAATAATTAACACAATTTTTAGTCTCAGAATATATCACATAATTAGTCAAAAGCTATGAATATTCTCAACGATTGCACAATAAATTACAGTCTAATTATGTTTTATTTCTTTCTTTTTAACATCAAAAGTGCTGTAATAAAAAATGAACGGACAGTCAGTTAAGCGAATCCATGGAATTAATCTTAAATTATTTATGACTAAAATGTATTTCAAAAGTGACCACAAAGTGAACACAAAGTGAACGCAAGAGTCTATTATAGCCTTTCTTTAGCCACGACTCCAATGAAAAGACATTTTTAATCAGTTGTGCTTTAAATGAAAAAAAGATTTTATTTTTCGAGTGATTTTAGCAAATCTTGATTTCATGAAAAGATTCATTTCAGACAAAAAATAATAAAAACCCATTAAATGTGTTAGTGATCACCAAAAGGGGCATAAAATGAATTCACTTTTTGTGTTGATTATAAAAAAGGAAAAAAATATAATTATTTTTCCATTCATTTGTCTTTCATTAATCAAATCGTTTAATATATAATACATTAATGTTTTTGAGCACAACTTAGTTAACCAGTGATATAAAGAACCCCTTATTTTGGTAACCCCTGAATACCAACAATCTTATTATTAGTGGTAAACATCAAAACAAATATAACTTCAGATTTCAAACAAATAAATCTAATTATAGACCTATTCATTGAATACTTGGAATCAATGTATTATTAGGAATTGATTCGGATTTTAATTGAGTTGTAAATCCAATGAGAATTACTTCAAACCAAACTTTTTTCAAACTTTACAAATGAATGGAATTTTCTATTCATTGAAAACTTTCACAATTCGTGTCAAAAGACTTTATTTGAATATTTTGGAAAACCTTTAATAAAATTCAATAAATATATTAATTTCTAAATGATTTCAATTTATTAAATCATATAAAAGTCGATCAAATCTTTTGTTCGCAATGAAATCATTGAAATATAAGCGCAAAATGTTTTCAAAATAAGAACTGCAAACGAAATGAGAAAAAACTTTTAATGAGTTAATCATCGATTAAATGATCGTTGAGTTTGGATTTGAGGCACATATACTGTAGTGACGGCCACTTGAATGCCGTAATAAGTAATTTATATATAACTTTGAGACACATTGCGAACATAGCACAGGTTATAGCACAGGGATGTTGACTATAACCATCACAACAATCACAAACGCATACAAAAACGGTTTGCTATTTTTGAATACAAGGAAAGCACACAAAAACGAGAACATCGTTTCGTTTGACAAACAGTGCATTCGATGGCTATGTGTTTGACAATAAATATTCACTTAAGAAGACGTTGAAAACTCTGTTCCAATCGGTCTGTGCTGTGAATGAAATGCAATTTACAATTATTATGTTATAGCATATAATGGATACGAACTCAACTGAGACTCATATTGACGTTTATGATCATATTTTGGCCATAAAGGCAAGTGCCAAACGACGGTCAGTGCTGTTATAGTGCTATAATCTCTGTTTATTCTGAGCACCCGTTTATAAGTTTACTTCACTTTACACTTTTGCTCTTATAGTCTATTCCGTGTACTTTTATAACTAATGATTCACAATAGGGCTCAGGTTTTTGAGTCCACCCCTCATTTGGCACTCGAATCGGGGATCAGTTCTTATGAGTTCTTGTCTGAAGTCTATTCAGTGAAATAAATCTTAAGAACAATTCAATTCTGATATTAAAAATGATTTTAGACTATGTTTTAACCTTGTTTATCCACTTGATGAGACCAAGATCAGGCTTTGTCGTCTCGAGCCAATGCCAACCCTTGTAATGTAGTCTCATTTTGAGCATAAAATTCATATTATGTTATTCTTTGCGTTTGTTTTTGGTTTGAAACCATTTAATAAAAAAAGAGAAAATATTAATAAATATCAATAAATCATTGTTTGAGTCATTGTTTAAATTATTTTTAAATGTCATTAACGCCTGTTATTCACCAAAACAGTGATAAATATAGTAATGATTGCACTATTGATTGAATTACTTTTATCACAATATCATAGATATTATCACTTCTTTATAACAATATTTATGCGAAAAACATATCAATTAATGTCAAAAGGATTAGAGATTTGGAGTTAACTATAGTTTTAATGAAATCAAATATCATATAATTGTTAATAAAGTATTCAAATAGTTATCAATAAATAGAGTGAATGTCATTTCAATACAATATTTCAATAAAACAAATTTTAATAAATTCAAAGAATAACAAATTCTTCAATTGATATATTCTTCAATCATATTAGGAATGTCTCAGACGTTAAAAATTTCAAATTTTTTTTGAAATTGAATTATTTTTATATTTTGACAACAATTTAATTATAAATTGTTTTTTGCAAAAAAATACATTTTTTGTGGTTTTTTTCAATTAAATTAATTCAATAATATATTCAAAACATTTATTTCTTGTTTCAATTGTCAATTTTTTGCCACAATTGCAGAAAACCTTATTTTCACAGCTTTTAAATAAATAATATTATATTAAATATTTTTATTTTAAATATAAATCTTATTTTTTTGCGTTAAAGAAAAGGAAAACAAAAATCAATTCAAAATAAGACATATTTTTTGCCAAAGAATTATCAAAGAATTCACAAATTCATAACTCGTTTATGTCTTTCGATAATATTTTTAAGCACTTATTGATAAAACTTTAACTAAATTGAGTCATAAAAACATTTTCTATCATTTTATTCCTTAATAATCGATATTATTTTCAATAATTTCCTCATTATTTTGAAGACCAAATAATATATACTTTTGTTATAATCAAAGGAAGAGTCGTTTGTTAACTGTTTGAGCCATTCGTCTCAAATGTCAATCAGTTTTTCTCATTTAGTCTAATATTATATTACGTTATAATATTATAGTTTCACTTTTCAGTCAATAACTCATTTCAGAGAGAATTTCTGTATTGAAATTGAAGTAAAGGTCTTATAGTTTGACAATTGAATTAAAATGCAAACAAAAACTCAATGTCTTTTCAGAGACAACTTATTCCAAAGAATTTTGTTCAACAAAATCAATATAACTTTGATATTAAATAATCGATTCATTACTATTGAAATGAGATTTTATTTATATATTCATTTCAAATAAAAATGTTTTCATTTTATGAATAACATTGAAATAAAACTATTAATCAATAGGTTTATGAAAAATATTTTATTACAAAATGTTTTATAATTAAAAAATAAGATAAATATTAGTTATAATATAAGACAGCGATTATTTGTTACAAAATATCGGTTTTTTTGCTTAAATATAAATTATATCATATATTATGTGCTTTTGACAGTCGAGTGAAACCAAGGTTTCATTAAGTATTTAAGAGAATTAAAGCCTTATTTAGGAATCAATTCAATAAAAAAATAATATTTTCACAAACAAAATAAGATTTATTTTTTCTATATATAAATTTAGTCTGAAAACACTTCTCTGAAATATAGAATATATTCTGTATTGTATCGATTCTCTCTCTCTCTCTCTCTCTCTCTCTCTCTCTCTCTCTCTCTCTCTCT
>JAQIXR010000131.1:0-48155 GCA_034700825.1 Quadroppia sp. Gr-Ori-00064 | reverse complement strand
AGAGGAGAGAGAGAGAGAGAGAGAGAAGAGATAGAGAGAGAGAGAGAGAGTCTTTTGATATTCTTGCGAATAATTCTTGTATTCGAAGAGAATATAAGAATTGATAACAAAAAACCTAATGTTTAATATTCTTGTGTTTATTCACATAAAACATATCTCAAAACTTTATGTTTTTGTGTAACGCTTTCAATGAATGTTATCATTGAATGAAATTCTTTGAAATCATTTAAAACTGTTTTATATTTAAAATCTCAAAAACAATTGAATACAAAGTCTTCAATAAATCAATTGATTCTTCATTTAAAATGTCTTTTTGTTTGAATAAAAGGTTTTTGTCTTTTATTTCAAATAATTTCATCAAAAATGTAATAAATTTTGATTTGATTTCAAATATCGTTTGAATTGACTTTAATTACAATCAATTAATTTAGACATTGTGTGGACCGGGGCTTAAGTGCCGTCAGGTTTCTTATGGGAGACCAATGTTTGGTCAAATACAGGCCTCAGAACCAGATTCAAAGACAGAATCCAAACTGAAGTGTACTTTAATCCCTGGCGATGGCGTCGGACCAGAACTGATGTCTTCGGTTAAAGAGATATTTAGTTCAATAGGAGTTCCCATAGATTTCGAAGAACTATTCCTCAGGTTTGCATTGATTGAAGTAATGGAGTTATTGTCTAATGTCTGCACCAATAGTGAGATCTATCCATCGCTGAGCGTTTCCGTGGATACAGTGATCGACTCATTGCAGAGGAATGGGATCGCATTGAAAGGTATTTTGTCGACGCCTTTCAGTTCCAGTGCAGGAGAGTTGCAATCATTGAATATGAAGATCAGAAGACAACTCGATTTGTTCGCTAATGTCGTTCACATCAAGTCTTTGCCCGGAATTAAGTCCCGATACAAGAATTTGGACTTTTATGTGATTCGGGAACAAACGGAAGGAGAATACAGTTCTCTTGAACACGAGTCGGTGCCGGGAGTTATAGAGTGTCTGAAAATAATAACTGAAGAGAAGTCCCAAAGAATAGCAAAGTTTGCCTTCGATTACGCGACTAAACATAGGCGCCGAAAAGTAACGGTTGTCCACAAAGCAAACATTATGAAACTAGGGGACGGGCTGTTCCTCAACACCTGTCAACAGGTATCGCAATTATATCCTCAGATCGAATTCGAGTCAATGATTATAGACAACACATGTATGCAATTGGTCTCAAACCCCAATCGATTCGATGTTATGGTTTGTATTGACTATCGTTTGAATTGTCATTCACTTTGAAATCCCTATGAATTGACTTCAGGTAATGCCTAACCTCTACGGCAATATAATCGACAACTTGGCCTCTGGTCTTGTCGGTGGCGCCGGCATAGTTCCCGGTGCTAGTTATAGCACTGAATGTGTACTCTACGAACCGGGAGCTCGACATACGTTCGGTGAAGCCGTCGGCAAAAATATAGCGAATCCGACGGCAATGATATTGTGTGCCATCAAAATGTTAAGACATCTCAATCTTCACGAATATGCGAATCAAATACAGTCAGCACTCGAAGGGGTCATCGAATCGGGAAAAGTGCGGACCCGAGACGTCGGGGGCTATGCGTCCAATACTGACTTCACTCAAGCAGTCATCTCTAATATGACATAAACGCCATTAAATTGTCTTCACTTAATGTTAGCTTTTATTCAATCAATAACTAATCGATTATTTGTTGAGAAAAAGAATTTAATTTAATTTATTTGTTATTAGAAATTGTTTTTAATTTATTTAATGTTATTAAGAATTGAATTGAAGTTCAGTTGAATTATTTGGTAATGAGTTTGATGTTCTTACACGACCACTCCAAACCCTCCTGTCCTCAAGGGTGACAAACAATATATTTTAAAAATGTTAAACAATTTCATAACATCTCAACCTTAAGTCCTTCGGCAGAGAGTGCAGAACAGGGTTGTATTTGCCATGTCCTGTCCCTTATTGCCATCAGGTGCAGGCCTTCTGCCAGTTCACTGGCCGGGGAGGCGTTTAACAGGTCTTGTTTGTTAGCGTAAACAAGTAGAGGAACGCCAATCAGCTTCTCTTCGGACAACAATTCATTCAATTCCTAAAATTGAAACAAAAATCAAACGAACGGAAAGGCAGTGAAGACAACATCAATACAACTGATGTTTCTTCAAATCTTTTTTTGTCTGCGCTATCGATGACATAGATCTGAGAATAGGTAGAAATGAGTTGATTGGACACTATTGAGAGCACTGACCAAAACATCGGTGTTGTCGAAGTAGTTGCGCCAATAGGGTCTTATCTTACGCTGTCCTCCAATGTCCCACACATTCAACTTGAAACCAGTCGTTTGAACGCTTTTGATATTAAAACCCTTAAACACTCCAAACATTAGTTCCCAAACATTCAAAGTCATAATCAATACCTGAGTTGGGGTTATATGTGTTATGTCTTCTGAGGCCATCTTCTTAAGAATGGTTGTCTTTCCTGCCTTTTGATGACAAACAACATATATTAGAGACAATTATCGTTGAATTTGTTGAACCCAACAGACATTGTCGAGTCCCAGAAGAAGAATTCTTAGCTCTCTATTCGGTGTTGACTTTAGTTTTCTCAACAGAGATAACAATCCCTTCAAATGAATGGCAAATAAAGTAATTGAATTCAAACTGAAAAAAGTCTTCAAAAATACCATAATTTGCTATAAGTTCTCAAAAACGATGAGTCAATTGAAAGACAATCTATTATGCAATGAATGGTAATATTCTTAGAGTTCTCTCATTTGATTGCAATGAATGTGAATCGTCTCTAATGGTAGCCAACGGTTACCACAATAGAGACTCAATGACAACAAACCAAATTAAGACACAGTTTGACAATCAGTCGATACTTATTGTTATAATAAAGACATTTATTATTAATTGAATGAAATATAAATACAAAACAAATACATAAATATATCGAATAATAGACCGAATGTTTGACATATATTTTAACCGATCATTAAATTAAGTTTCATTTCAATCGTTAACCGAAAAACTGTGGAAACTCTTTCGGAATTAAAGACCATTTTCTCAATATATTAATGAAAATGAAATAATTTGAAGAATTAATAACATTTTCACAGATTTAAGAATCGTTTAAACAATAAATATTACATTTGATTCAAAAAATAGTGAATGAATTCAATTGAAGTTTTGGATTTTGTTCTTCAAAATTATGATTCTTTGCATTGAATGCAAACTTATTGAGAAAATGTTCTTTCATTAAACAAATGATTTCTTGTTTTCAATTTGAGTTAAATTGAAAGTTAAGAAAAAACTGTTATATTATATATACATAAAGTTTTTATTCTTTATTATATAATTAATAATTATATTCAATATTCTTATAAAATGTTATAAAACATTAATTCGAGATATTCTCGAATAGAAGGACAGGAAGGTTTGGGAGGTTTGGGATTAGAAAAAATGTGGGAAAAGATGAAAAAATATGAATGTTTTACTGTTCCCTAAATGACAGGCACTTACTATGACTGCATGTCTATAAGTGAGCGCTAATTGAATTACAAACAAATTAAATACAAACCAAAACTATAATAAATGAAAGCATTCGTCAAACTATAGGTTAATGAACATTGAGTTAAAAAGAGATCAATTTTTCAAGTATTGATACAACTCTTCAATGCTTTAAGCTTTCGGTTGCAATAAATATCAACAAATCGTTAGATTTGTGGCGAAATCGAATAAAACTTATAATAATATTATAATATATATTACATTATGTTTTGTTGGATCAAAGAGAAGACAATTAATATAATTGAAGATCAATTGAACGACACTTCAGTTCTCGCTTTTGGTTAATCGAGAGCTTAATTGAATAATGTTTTAGAAACCAATTGAGGGTTAGATTAAAGACCAAATAATTTGGTTCATTATATAGTCCTTCGAACCAAAATCGTATACCCAATACCGGCGCCCAAAAGTAAAGACAGAATATTTGTCAACAATAGAAGAGAGAGAACTTCTTTGGAGAAAATGCCTCTTCTTATGGCCCACTGACGCAAACTCATCCGACTCTTCCTCAAGGGTTGCATTTGATTGAAATTCCATTCCCTTATCGAAGAAATCATTCAATGATTTCAATGCTTAACAAACCATTAAAAGTGAATACTTAGGCAAATGGTCTCTTGTACTCCAATCCCATATCCAATCAGTACTCAAATGACGACTTCTGTCCAACAGTTCATCCTTTCATCGATTAAATCAAATCAAATGTTATTTCATTTTTATATTCCTTTCAATTAATATTAATTTTTACAAAAATTACAAATATTTTAATTTATAATTAATTTTAAAGTTAGAGTTAAGTGAAAAATGTATACAAACTTTGCAGAGAAATATCGATTCGTTTGGAGATAAAGATTCTGTGGGAAAGACAGGACTTTGAGCGCTCTTCGGACTAATACTATTCCTTCCGCTGCCGCCAATCGATGACTGATTGCTCTCTTTCTGAGCCTCCCAAAGAAGTCGTTCCAAACTATGGAAGGAATGCAATCCACTTCTGCCCATCAGATGGACAGGTGTTGTGATCGCTTGAGAACTGTTTACTTCGACCCACGATTCTGTTGAATATAATACCATTTTATTTATAAATTCAATTCTTTGACAATTTATTTGAAAAGACATCACAAGTGAAGGAAAAGTCATCCCAAATGAAGGTAATTAACTTCATATTATTTGAACCAAAAGTTTATATAAAAATAATATATAGAAAAATAAATACGAAATTAAAGACAATTTCAAACAAACAGTGATTTAATAAATTGCTAAATAAGAGACTTATTTAAGGATAGGACAGAAGAGTAGAAGAGTATATGATATCATGAATAGAGTAAAACTAATGTAAAATATATACGAAATTCAATGTCTTATATAAAACAAATAAACCATTGAATGTCTTTCTACTGAAGACAGACACAAATATTGGACATTTGAACCATATTTTGGAAATAGTCTCCAAATGAGTATTATTTAATTTTTCGTATATTTATTTGTAATGAAAGACAGAAATGATTAAAATTTGTGATTAAATGTGTTTACTATAACTCATGACAGCATATATTGTACAACAAAACCACAAAACTATATAATCCTAAACAGTATTGACTGACAATTGATAAACACTTTTATAATCTGACGAATCATATGATCACATATTTCTTGATATTATGTTATCTTATATTTAGTTTGATTTGAATTCATTACAAAAACCCAAAACCATTGAATGCGTACTAAAATTGTTTTGTTATTAACAGATATATCGATAGTATTGACACAAATATACCACTGATTGGTATGTATTGTAAAACACTTTTCTATACATTAACTCACATTCAGTTCATAACTAAATGTGAATAACATTTAATTGAATCAAATCTCAAATCAATCATAAATTAAAACATATTTTGTTTGATTTTTGACATTTAACTGTAAATCAAGTGATGACAGTTTGGGTTAGGGTTTCATAACCAGAAGAATATATTTTAAAGGTTTAATCAAATAATGACAAAACCTGTCATTTGTTTGACATTTGTCTCCTTATTGACAATTGGTCAACAGATCTGACATTGATTTCACTCAAATAACAATACATACCATTAAGAGATTCTTCCGCAGCACTTCTTGGAGTTGAAGACATTGTGGATGTGATGGTGTTTAACGATTGTCACCACTTGGGATCAGTTGTAAATATCGTGCAAAGAGAGAACACTCAAACAAATGGCAATAAAATGATAGGCAATGAGTGAACAGAGTTTGTAAACACTCGTAGAACTCTCAACACTAGAGACCCGCTTAAGGGATATATTTGACCCCTAATTATAACAGTGAATATTATTTGAAATTCAATATAATATTACTAAAAACAATTGAAAAATAATTATATTTTAATATATAATAATTAAAAATTGTTTTCTCTATTACTGAGATATCACAATCATTGCCATCTGTTTGAAGTGTGTTCCCAAAGCAGTTCGTCTGTCGGTCTCTAATCAATTGTTTTGTTTTGACGCAATAACTGCTGTGAAAACCAATCGTAACTTTGTTTGTGATAACTATTAATCGTTTCATTGGATTAAGTCTTTAATCGCTTTTACATTCAATTCATACAATGTTTTCAAAGATTCAAATCATTTAATATGAATTTAATTATCAATAAATATACAAATTATTTATTTTAACCAAAACTTGAGTTATGTTTAAATAAAAAAATTAAAAAAAGAAATGAATTTGTTTTGAAAAAAGTTTGGATCAAAGGATTGAAACTCAAGACAATTATAAATATATTTTCAGATAATTATATAAAATTGAAATGAATTCAAAGAATATATGAATAGTTAGGACAGTATTGGACACTATTGGACAGTATGTGTTGACTCAACACTGTTGAGGGTTAGGCCAAAAAGGGTTTTTTGTGTTTAGTGACTGCAATTCGTGGCAATCGAGAGGGAGTACAGGAATAGTGAGCCTTGACCTGAGGGGAGGCGGGAGTACTTCGAGTGGCTATATGTCTGCCATTAATTATCTGTAGTTTTGTATGTATGGCTTCAGACAAATCATTACAACTTCTGGACATTCGTCGATGAATTGCTTGATTTGGTTTCACTTCTCTTCGTTTCGTGACATTCCTGTTGGGAGTCAAAGGTCTTTGAGAGCCTGAGATGAAAGTGGAGTTCGCGTTATCGCGATCTGTCAGCGGAGCCTAAGGTGTCAAAGGGGTATAAAGAGTCAAATAAGATCATCAAATAGTTGTCATCTATTACTTGATCCCTAACCTGAAACTGTGCCTCATCTATGCTCAACATTGAGCCCTCAATATTAGGTGTTTCCACCATTTGGTTCAACTGGTGCTCCAGATTGCGTGCTCGGGGTCTGGGCTGAGGACGACCTCTGGTCTCATTTGGTTTTTTGGTTTGACTTTGTTTGTTGTTCTCATTGTTAAGTCTCGATGGCGTCAACGGAGCGCCCATTCGTCGCACTTTACTATTAGAGCCATCGTTGAGGACGTCTGGAGTGAAGGCCCGCTTAACTGGAGTTCGTCTGACAACAGATCCGCCACAAATAGGGGTCAACTTTTTGCCTTTGATTTGTCCATTGAGTTCCATCTGCTTCAGTCTCTGTCGCTCTCTCTTCTCATTCTCTTTCATGTCCTGATATTCCATCTTTTGGTTCTCAATGTATTGTTTTACAGGAATTCCAAAGATTTCAAAATGTTGTGACTTTTGTTCAACTCTTTCTTCACTGAATTTCTTTAGATTCGCCTCAAGTTTTGGCAGTTTTTTCTTGATTTGATTTTTTTCTCTTTCTTCTGCCAGAAGAGCACCGCCTCTATTGTTGAACCGGTTCGGATCGTTTGCCTTGTTTTCCAATTCTTTATATCTGTCCCACAATTGGTGCCATTCCTCCAATTTTTCGAACATTTCTTCACATTCTTCATAATAGGTCTCAAGTCTTTGAACTTCATTTTCGTGGTATTCCAATAACTCTTCGTTGAAATCATTTGATTCAATAAATGTCTTAAACTTATCTTTTTGTTCATCGGATGTAAAACACTTTTCATACCATTCCTCCAATTCTTTGCGCACTTTTTCGATAAACATCTCAATGTTTTGACGCTTTAGTTCTTCATATCTAAGAATTTCTTCTTCAATCAGAGCCAAAACCGAAGGTTTGCAACCATTTTTGTTGCGAAAGAAGACATCTCTATAGCTCTGGTCAACTTCGAGTTTGTTCCAAAGCGATTCCAATGTCTTTTCCATTTGTTTTCGTTTATCGTTATTCTGTTTATAGCAGAACTCGAGGTCTGAGTGCAATGACTGCAATCTCTTCATGTGTTCATCCGATAGAACAAAATTTTCGGGTTCTTCGAACAAAAGGTGTTTCTCAAAGTCTGACTTTACCTCCCTTTCCAACTCTGAGAACAAGTGTTCAATAATTTTGCGCAAAGACTGATATTTATTGAAACGCTTTGACCGCTCTTTCGTCAGATCCGAGACATAGCTCTGCAAATGCATGAGTTCTTCATCGCTGGGAATATTAGTGGCAGTTCTGAACTCTTTTGCCTTTGTGTTCATATTCTTCAAAAGTTTGTCTCTTTTTGACTTGAGATCAGTTAATTGGTTGAGTCGTTCTCTCTTAAGTTCTTCCAATTCTTTGTATTTATAGACAAGAATTCTTCCGATCTGTTTGAGAGACCGATCATCAGGTGCTGGAAAGGGCGGAAGAGTCAGGTCATTGAGAATGACATTAATTTCCTTCAATTTTGTCTCATTGTATTGAATCAGTTTCTGAAGCGAAGAGTTTTCTGTCTTCAATAGGTTTTTATTGATAGTCATGTGAAGAGTTTTGATCTCTTTGATCCGTTCGACCATTTCTGTTGACGACAATCCCATTTGCATCCAAATCGTTGCCGTCATCTCAACAGTAGTTCTTGTGTCCAACTCTATATCTGTTGCCACGTCTTTAGAGAAACTATAATTCAATGAAAACAAAACATAAAATCAATTGCTTTTTGACCACAAATTGCAATCAATCAATGGTTACGCTTGTGGTAAGTCGTCCTCTTCGGTGATGGACTCGTTATCCTTCTTCAAAAGCCATTCTTCTAAACCATTTTCAGTCGAATCCATATTTAATTAAATGTTTTGAATTAAAATAACTAAAAATAACTTTTAATTCAATTTTATTTAACGTTCAAAACTTAACGTTTAAATGACTTAACGTTAAAAACATTCAAATTTGGACTCAACTGTCGTTTCACTCATTGCTCTCCCATTGGTTGCAACTTGCAATACATCAATGCTTTCCATAAATTACGTCAATTTTGACAACACATTGACAACAGTTTTTAAGCACTTATGC
The DNA here is from genome assembly GCA_034700825.1 of Quadroppia sp. Gr-Ori-00064. Classification (NCBI taxonomy): domain Eukaryota; kingdom Metazoa; phylum Arthropoda; class Arachnida; order Sarcoptiformes; family Quadroppiidae; genus Quadroppia; species Quadroppia sp. Gr-Ori-00064. The sequence goes on along the minus strand of JAQIXR010000131.1, from coordinate 39,234 downwards.
AATAAATGTAAAACTTCTCTTCGATTAATATTAAGGGTCTCTAAGGGGTATAAATATTTGCGATTCTAATATTTGGCAATTTATTAACAGAGATGTATTCCTCTGAGTCTTGATTGTCGTTGTCTTTGACTCAATGGTTATCATTAAAGCCATTCAAATACTGATAACAAATACAGTATTTTGTAATTTAATTCATAAAGTCTTGTCTTTAGTTGTCTTTCATTACATTCTTTCATGAAATAAATTACTCGAAAACAAAATTTTAAATTTAATTTGCAATAAATGAATGTTTTATACAAAGTCTGAGTTTCGAAAAAATGGACAAAAATTACAAATAGTATTTGATTTTATTGTTATCTCCCGTACAATAAGAGTTCTTAATGAGCGAATGACAGCACCTGTACCCCCACTTCCCATCACACCAATACGAACCCCAAACATAGCTGTGATTATTGGTGAGGACGTCCTCTTCATAGATGGAACTCACCTTTGGTTTGTGACACCCTTTGATCACTTGACCCGAACGCGAATATTCAACATAACTGTCTGTCTGTCCGAACTTGAGCTGTGCGTCCAATCCCTGTCCAATCCATTGATTATTAATTTCAATTTGAATCAAACAATTCAATCAAACATACCTTCAGGTGTTCTTCGCCCCCGTATTTGTCAATAATGGTCTGTTTGAACACTTCCTTCACGTTCTCCTTTTTGTCATCGATTTGTCGTTTAACTAATTCTGTTTTAGTGGGCTCTGCCTGTAAATGGATGTCCAGACCCCTTTCCATTGCCTGCCAGGCGAACAACTGGGCATTGGATACGTCAGTGGTGTCACCGGTATATCGAATGAAGTTATCGCCGGCGTATTGCAAGTCTTCGGAGGTTTTACCAGAATTTTTGTATGGATTCTCTCTCATCGATCGGGTCTTCGGGTCATAATAAGCCGATTCCGGGTCCAGATTTCGGAGATATTTCGCCGTATCTTCTCTTATACGCAAATTCCTGACAGTTATCCTCTGTTTTGAGTCTACTTTAGTGCCCGGCATATCGATGTGGTCCGCATACTTGTCCTCCTCATCTGAATCAGAGTCAGATTCAACCGCACCGGCAGTTCCTTCCTCTCCCACTTCTACTTTCAATAAGTCTTGTTTGAGTTTCTCTTCCTTCAAAACCCTCTTCGCGTCTTCAATCTTCTGGTGCTCTTCGATGACCAAGTGATACATCTCTGGTTCGTAACCATTCCAACGATCTCTCTTCCCATCGAAGTCCAGACTAAGGTCAGGCAAAACCTGTTCGTCGGGTGCAAAGTCTTCGCCTGAATATATGGCACCAACTCTTCGCGGTCTTTCCAAACAGTCTTTCTTCTTATGAGTGATTGCCCCGCAGTTCTCACACGCGCCCCTTCGGTATCGGGTGGCAGTCTTTCCCTTCAAACCCCTTATGAATTGGTCTTCAATTCGAGCGAATTCTTTCGTTTTCTCCATTTGTTGTCTTTGATGCTTAAGAGTTGGTCCATCGGAACCGAAATACCAGGGCGTGGATGATATATACTGAGGAATGTGTGGATTTATGTCCTTTCCCTCTTCATCGACCAGTGCTGGCGCTGTCCCTGCCTTACGGGCCTCTTCCAACTCCTTGGCCTTTCGCCACTCATCTCTTGTCTTCTTCTTTGGTTCGTCTTCTTCTGTTGGCAACTCTTCTTCATTCTTCCTTTTGATGATCGAAGACACCGAACGACTCGTTATATTCATTCTTGTGTCCAAATGTCATAAACAATAACGTAATACAAGAGGTCTTCAATGGATTGGACATCGAGTCCAGAGATGGCGTTCACAGCAGTTGACAATCACTTCAATCACAGTCTGAGGGGTTAGTTATTATAGGCTATGAAGGGTTAGGCCTGTCGTGACCCGACTGTCCATGATTTTGCCCTAGGGTGACATGAATGGAACATTCTTCGGAGGGTTGGGATGTGTCTTAAAATAATGACCTGTCCATCACGTTCATACCATTGAGCCCCTGTCCCCACTGTCCCCCTGTGTATGTGAAACTACAAACACTTCTATCATTAGATTTAATTCAATTGTAGTTATCATTAAATGAGAAATCAATTCAAACATTGAATCAAAAGTTTTATTATTTGTCGACAAATCTAACAATAATTTCAATGGTTTTGACATTAATTAATAGCAAAAGAATAACACAAATTAAGAATAAATTATTGAAATCTAATTATCATTAATTGTATTAATATTTACATTGATTTCAATTCAACGCAAAAATTATTGTAAATTAATTAAAGATAACATTCAATTGAGTTGAGAATCAGTGGTCTCTTCAATCAGATCCCTATGAGTTGCGTTCATATGTCTCAAAAGAGTCTCTTCTTTAGCAAACTTTTTATGACAATGAGAGCAAAGAATTGGTTTCAACTGTAGATGAATTGATCGCAAATGACGGTTGAGATCACCTGAAAACGAAGACACCATTGGTTTAACCATTGATTGTACTTTGCTTTGAATATATACCTCTTTGGCAGAAGCCTTTCGAACAATGAGGACACGAAAACGGCTTTTCTTTATTGTGGAAGCGTTGATGAGTGACTAAATCACTGTGTCTTATATACCCCTTTCCACACTGGGAACACCTGTGCGGCTCTGTTCACATCCGGAATAGAGAACACCAATAGAATTGTGTCAATAATAGTGAAAGTAATCCCTATCCATACCTGTGCCGCGATGTATGTGCAGATGTCGGGCTAAATCACAGCGCTGTATGAAAGACTTGCTGCAAATGTCACACCGGAAGCGTTGGTCTTCCTATTGGATCAAATGATTGCAAATAAATATCAACAAAATCACAATCGATTTAAACCTTTGATGGAAACGAATGAATTTTCTTATGTCGGGTATAGTTCCCCAAACGAGTGAACGTTGAGTTACATAATTCACACTTGAATGGTCTGACCGTTTCATTGGGTGCGACCACTTCTGCCAATACAACCGATGTGCTCATCGGCAAATCACTGGTTCCTTGTTTTAGGATCTGTTCAGTGATCTCATGCTTTGTGTTGAGTGGAAGGACAAGAGAAGTGCCGTCTTCTCGGATCACCTGAAGTGCTATTTGTCTGGAAGTGACCGATGATGGCAGGGCTGCGGCCAAGTTGGCCAGTAGTATGGAATCTTTTGTTAACATTCCTGTTGGCAATACTTTTATGTCGAGTGTCGTCAATGCCAGTGATTGTGCGGTCGAAACATTACCGTCCGATTGGGTTTGGGTTGGGATTAAAGTGAATGTATTCTCTGTTTGTGTTTGAGAACTACAATTATTGGCTTCAGTTCCCAACGGATCCAAAACTGTGAGAATAGGTTTTACATCGATTGTCTCAATCGGTGGCTTCACGTCATCACAGAGAAGACTGTCTTCAGAGTTAGTCTTGATTTTAATCGTTGCCATCAATTCTTTGTTCAGATGTATGGGTGTATTGCGAGCGCTCTCAACCTCTATAGGAGTGACCACTTCTCGCAAAGTCGACGTCTGATCGGTTCCAAAAGTAGTGGCAAATAATTCATCGGTTGTCATATCCTCCGGACTCTCAGAAAGTCTTGAGTTCCTGCCATTACAAGAGGTTTCGTCATCACAGATCAGTTGTGAGTCTTTATGTGCTTCGAGAAGAAGAGGTGATTCGCAATACCTGTCCAAACAAATGGCAAAATTGCTCTCAAGAGTATTGCGACGAATGATCTCAAGACTACTCGCCGACAGATTCACGTCTTTTCTGACGGCAGGGTTTTTATGAGAGATCCCTTCTTCAGTCAATGTCAAGAAGTCTGTGGGACTTATGAGTAGCCTTTGGTTAGCCATCGAGTGGTTCGCTTTCACACCATTTCCATCACATTCAATATGAGGACTGTTTTCGAGTGGCAATGATATCAAGCACTTCCGCTCGCCATCAATGGCTTCGATTCGATGGATAATATTTGAGTTCTCAATATTCAATGGTTTCGATGAAGAGGTAGTAATCGGTGGTTCGTTATTGAGGGAAAGGATGTAATGAACACTGAGTTTGGAAACACATCCAATCGAAGTATTATCTATTTGTTGATATTGGGAACCATTGCTCATATCAGAGATATGTTTATTGAAGCTATTATTTGGCAAAACAAGAATTGGAGTCGATTTCAATGGTTTAATCACTTGTTCTTCATTTGCTTTTATCTTCTTTTCATCCATTTTTAAACCAATTCAATCAATAATTTTCATTCACTTCAATCCAAACAATTATTTTTGCCAAATATTTCAGCAAATGGTCAGACATTTCAATAATAGATGAGATGATGGATCAGATGAGCAGTGATGTAGTGATGAAGAGATGCTTTGACTCTCAGATCAAAAGGCTTTCGAGCAATACCTTCAACACTAACAGTAAAGCTTACTTTCAGGCGCTCAACAGATCTGTCCATTCGTTTCAAATGTGGAAACAATTTCTTAATAAAGCAATAATTATGAGTGAATTGCAATTAAATAGAGTTTAGAGTTTGACTGAACGTTGTGCTCATCACTGATCACCACTTCCTCATCATCTCTACTCTCCATTTGCAACTATGCTCTACAGCCAGTGCTCTACAGCCTGTGCTCTAATCATTACATATGCATAAGCAGTGAAACTACATTTTGTGCCCACTATAGAGCACTTTATCGCCACTACATTCCGGTGCGATCAATACCAGTGCAAAAGTAATCAATATTACAATGCGATCAATAAATTGGCGTTGACTGCAATGCGACGCTTTCATACCAGTCCCATCCCTGGCCCTCAACTGCCAATCGATTCTTCAATCATATCATCTTTACTCACATTTAACAACATTTGTATCACTAATAATGACTTCATTTATCACAAAAACAAAATCCAATTCTTATGACAAACATTGAAATCAATGAAAACATTTTAAACAATAAAAACTTAATTAAATCAAAATTTTATTGTTTTTACGATAAATATAATAATAATTAATTGACAAAAATTAATATTAAATTCAATTAATGACCCAATGATTGAATGAATAAATAATCACTTTTTGGCTATCGATTGACCTTTGCTTGAGTGGAACGAAGCAAAGAATCGAAATCCATTCCATCAGAATTGAACGAAGAGTTGTTTTCGACGTAATCTAACCATTGGTTAACAAATATAAAATAATTTATGGATTCATTGAATTCAATTCAAACCTAAGTCTTCGTAACGGGTTTTACAGAACTGTCGGCGACCGCCAAAACTTAGGTCAAACTTTGGATGTCTTGTGTCTTCGTTAGCGTCTATACAAACAAAATATTATACAAATGAATGGTAAGAATGAAGACATACGTTCGATGGCTTCCACGGCATCTCTATTCCTATAGAACGTTACGAACGCATAATTGTCGCCAAAGTCTCTGAAATGAATACTAACTTCTTTGATGGAACCGAAATGTCCGAACCAATGACGGACATCCGTTTTGGTCGTTCCGTCGGGTATTTTCCCGACATAAATGATCTTTCGTTCGTCGATGTCTTTCTTATTACTCAAAGATATCGAATTTCGACCACTTTTGACATTATTTACATTTTCATTACGAGTCTTGAGTTCAAAATTAGTTCCACTTTTGGAGCGATAGGTCTTTTGACAATAAGACTCTTTAAGCGATCGTTTCCTAGGATTGAAGTCCTGTTCGTTATTACCATTTCTTATAATACTATTCGAAAGCTTAAAATTAATCTTCGATTCGTCACAACTTGTGCTCGAAAACGAATCACATGACGAACACGAAGAACAAGAACTGCTTCGCGAAAACTCAGAGTCAGATGAGCTGTCGATTGAAGAACGCGTTGATATTCTTCTTCTTCTATTATTTATAAACATCTTATTTCTTGGTTCACAGCTTCTGGATCTCGACCTTCGATTCGATGTCTTCTTTTCATTCATTTTAAAACTTTTTTGTTCGTTTTGAGCCATAAACTGATTATCGTTCAGAATATCATTCATTTGTTTCGATTCTTCAGAATAATTGCTGGAATCAGAGTTCAAATCTTCTTCGATATAAATATCGGAATCAATTTTATCGTTGGAATTAAATTCGGTGTCGAAGAAGACATCCGAGACTTCAATATAGGCTTTAATGAAATTCGTGTTAAAATGATTTGAAAGCAATTGAAAGCAATTCATTCATTCATTCATACCTTCACTCAATTCAATCAAAATGTTTTCCTCTTCTTTTGTCACAAAATTGTCTTCATTTTTACCAATATTGTCATTAAAATTCAGAAACCCTTTGATATAATTGGGAATCTTATCGAATGTTTCCATTTGTGGACAGTCTTTAAGGACATTATCTTTAGAGATGTTCGACAATTGAGTTGTTATATAATCCGGTAATTTATTGTAAAGTTTGTTGTCGTCGGATATTAAGCAATAGTCGTGTTCTTGGAGTAAATATGAAGACAATGACTGAAAGTCTCTGTCATTAATATTAATGATCGACCGCTTTGTCGCACTTTTCTTGGGTTTGGCCAAAAGTGAAGTGCCTTTTCGTTTGAACAAATCGGACGAACCATTTGTGGTAGACTTCCTTACTTTGGGCGATGAAATCATCACAATATTATCGCTATTTATATTCGCATTCAAATCAGGCTTTGATTTAAACTCATTATTAGTATTACATTTGATATTAATCTTTGTTTTCGTCAAATAATTCACATTGGATTCATTGGTGGCATTACTTCTCTTCTCTCGTTCTTCGAAGAGTTCTAACAAACTGTCGATATTATTAGCCTCTAAACCGAACTCGAAGTCATCCAAAAACTGTGACTGCATTGTGAAGAAGTCTCCGAAGCAGTTGTCGTCGAGAGTGGCCTCCAAGTTGTGGGACATCATCTGAGAAGTGATATCACAGTCAATAATATGTAACAAAAGACCAGAATCTCTATTAATGTCTTCAACAATGAGAGAAAAACTTATTTGTTGTTAATTTAGCGGATCTTTCTTTGGGTGTAAGACATGTCATATCATATATCGGACACACATTTCAAGTGAAGACCGCTTTCTCTCAATTGATATACGCTTCAGATATTCATCAATAATACCATTCATTACACTCTTTGTTGATTGGATTGAACCAAATGTCGACAACTCATAAGGTTTCCAATCAATTGATATAACAAACAATTCTTACTTTATTTCAAATACAAGAACTTATTGAAGAAGCGATGACTTAATTGGAGACCATTTGGTCATCAATTGGTGAACAAATGGTCGACAAATATATATATAATAATCAAAGACATTATAACTAATTGTTTGACCCAATAATTGATAATAGCGTTGATGTGGAGCACAGGAGAGCTATAGCACCGACAGCTCAGTCCATGCTATGAACTCCACGTGGACTCGCCTTAAGCCAAACAATCATTTCATATATTTTTATATTAAAACATTTAAATCAATTCAACAATCAATAGGTTTTGTCAAACATAACAAACAATTGAATGAAACAAACCTTAATCTAATGTTTAATCCGAAACACAATTAAAAACATAATTTAATAACAAAATCAAAACGTGTTTAAAGACAGCAAATATGGCTTTAAATGCAAAAAATGTGATTCAAATGCTGTAATACATCTACAATGAACCGGTTTATATAGCACTCACCTCATACACAAACAACGTTACGAACTCATGAAGGCTTGCATTCAAAACTTCATTCAAAAATGAATTCAACAATAATTTAATCATTGAAAAAGTAATAGACATTTTGTGTGACTCTGTCTGAGACGAGGTTTAGGTTATTGTCGTTGAGTTGAAGTCATTCACAAATTATGATATCATATGATATGAGTTTGGTTTGCATTCTATGACATGTCATATGTTTTTGTTTTATATGAGAATTCATTGCAAAGCAAAGAATAGACTATCAATACTATTGGATTGGACCAGAATCGACATGAAGTACCAAGATCATTTGTTCATTCGGAATAAATTACAATTAATTGAATATTTGCAAGAATTGAAACAAAATGAGAAATGTGTTAATGTTTGCGTTTACGAAATATAACACATTTTTTCAATTGTTTATTAAATGAATTGAAAAATTATACAACTTTTAGACATTTATTTATAAATGCATTCACATTGAAAGCCATACATAATATAGATCTAAAAACTATTTCATGTCAAAAACATTTAACACAAAACTATTATTCGAGAAATTCTTCACATATTATGTACAAAATTAATGACATTTACATTGGGTTTCATTTTTTACAAATATTTTATCACAAAATTTTCATTAATTGATTGGACATAACGTTTGACTTGATTTAAAACACCAGAAATGATTGGAAAGCAATATATAAGGGAATAATTAGATTCTTGGACACATTGTCAGCTCTAACGACTGTTTAAAATATATTTTAAATTTATTTTTATTTAAATTGCGATAAAGTTTTTAAATGATTGTATCGAGTATTGCAAGGGATCGGGCGATTGACTCGTCCTAAACATCAGATCAAAAATAATTATAAATTATAGAATATATGATAGAATTGAATAAAACCTGAACACAAGTCTCCATGAATTCTTCGATAGTGACGATTCCGTCTTTATTTATATCCAATTTCTATGAAATAATTGAATTTTTTTTGTTTGAATATTCTTTAAAATTATTTTTTATAACTCATTGACAAATGAAAATACAGTTAGAAATGAATCTTAAAATTATTATTAATAACTATAATTCAATCTAACCTCAAAAGTTCGGTCACAATGTTCTCGAAGAGTTCTTTCATCGATTGCAGGGTAGGTTCGCCTCCCTATCAGAGCATATATTGAACACAAAATATCACTCAATTCTTTCCCTGTAATGAAAAACATTTATTAAACAATAAATTATTGATAACTCATTACTTGTTATAAATCCATCTCTATTTATGTCGTATAGCCTGAACACCCATTTCAGCTTCTCCTGAGCTGATCCATGACATAACAGTGACAGCCATTGAAGGAAATCCTTTATTAAAATTAAATTATCAAAGAATAGAATCTAATGAAATAACGACATATTATAACAAGCGATCAATTATTCAAACCTTAAAACTTATGCATTCATTTCGGTTCACATCAAATGTCTTGAAAACATAGTGTGCGTACAAATTGACGTCTGAAATATCATAAAATTATTTCTAATTTTATTATTTTCACAAAATTCAAATGATTTCACTTCAGGGAATAAAGAGTGCAAGAGTTGTAGGGAAGGCTATACCGAACAGTGCTTAATAATATTCCTACAGATATAAGAATTATTTCTTGTTTTTTTGTATTAAAACTTATTGTTTTTATTATAAATTTTAAAATCAATTAAAATCTTAGAATATTTATAAAAATTATTTAAACAGATATTATTTGATGAAATAAAGCTTACTTCCATATGGAAAGAACCTTGTGAATATCTCTCTAAACGTGTCCTCTTGCAATAGACCAGATGGACAGTCCTATAAAGTCATATTGAGAATTAATTTACATTTTACTAATAATTCATATTTTTGAAATAATTTATTATAAATTTCAAAATACCCCTTAAATCTGTTTAGAATCTGTTGAGAATTTCTTCAATGAATTCACTTTTGTATTCATTTTCATTAAATTCTCAAAAGATATCGATTTAAATCCAAATCCAAATGCAATAAAAAATAATTTAATATTTCGATCAATTATTGGAAAAAAAAGATTTATTGTTCAAAATAATTGACGAAATAATTATAGAATTATGTAATAATATTGAGATTTCGTGCAAAACAATCAATTTTTATTGGAAATACATTTTAATTAAAAATTTTTAATCTATTTATTAAAATGAAGACAAATTCCAATCATTTATTACATGAATAATCTTTGCTAAGAATAGGTTTGTTAACATTAGAAGAGTTTTGAATCAATTGAGAGTTTATTTAAATTATTTTAAAATAAATATTATCTAAAAATAACACAAATGAATTCAATACAATAGAGACAACAAAATGTAATACAATCAATAATTAACCATGATCACTTACCTGTTTGAATGTTCTGTACATGACCTGTATCTCCCTTTTTGTAAATTGGGTGCATTTGCACAGTTCTCCTAAGCTTTCTTTTGGAGGGCCGGCTATTCTGAACGAACATTTTCGTGATTCTTGTCTTTCGTCCATTGAATTGAATTACTTTTTTTTGAACGAAAGCATAAATTAAATCAAATAAACAATAAATTCAGGTTTAGATCCTTGTCATCGATACAAGTATACTGTCTTTCAGTCTTATTGACAAAGGAATAGTTGTGAACTCAAACCACATATTCTTATATCGATCTGAATCTCATATCTGCGCAAATCGGTCACAAAATAAGTCAAAATATCCAGACATTCAGTTCTTCAAAATCGGTGATAAAGTCTCAAAATCTTAATATAATATAATGTAAATAATATTATTATATTTACTCATCATTTCTTCGTTTCATTTATTAATAGGATTTAAAACTTATAGGATTAATGGGATTATTAAGAATATAGACATTTTAATGATTTATTAGAGATTATTTGGCATCAAATCCATAAGAACTCAACTATATTATAATATAGACTTTTATAAGAATTTCTATTTTATGAAATAAAACATGAATTCATATTCAGATAACAGAATATTCTCTATTAAACAAAAACATTAAAATTTTAAACCAATCGAATGCTTACATAAACTAAACACTGATTATAATATTTAATATTTTAAACAAATATAAAAAATATCAATTAATATATTGAAAGCTATCGACGCAATCAATTGATAATCAATTGATCGATAATTCATTTAAAAATATATATTTTTTAATGAATTCATTTTTAAAAGACTTACAACTAATTGTTAGAAGTAAATTAGTTTGTCATTAAGGGTCTAATCTTAGAAAATATCTCGTCTTTGATCTCATATCAAACAAAAGAATGACAAAAGAATTTGTTTTGACAACATTTGGTTGCTATGAATAAGAATATTCTACTCAAGAATTTAATGAATTGATGTCAGCTTTAAGTTTTAGTTGAGTGAACGTTGTGTTTAAGAATAAATGGATTTGAGTTCAAATCAGAATTATTCTTCATCTCAAGTCATACCAAACCCTTCATCTAATATGCATCTCATCTGTCCTTCTTGTCGTATCACTATTAGTGGACATCGATCTATGTGTCCCTTCTGTGGAACTGTTTACGATCCAAGTGTTGACTTAGATTTGCGTTTGAGATCAGAGCCAAGAATTAGAAATCAAGAGATACTTCGTTTGCCTCCAATTGTGAGCATTTTTCATAAAAAGTTTTGTAATTTTACTTTAAATTACTTTAAATGATATAAAATATTCAATTTTAAACTTAAAGCAAAGTATCGATTATTTGACATAAATTTTCTTCACAAAAATAATCGATAAAATCAATAAAAACTGAAATTAATCGAAAATATTGATATTATATTAAAAGTTCATTTTTTCATAAATTATTATTTATTATAAGTTTTTATTCAAGAAAATAAAATTTATTAAAATTTTCGTTAATATTCTAAAAGTTTAGAAAAAATAAAAGTATATAAAACAGAAACAAATACTTTTTAATATAAATTAAATTTGAATTTTAAATTAAATCTAAAATTAAATGAAATTTTGAATAATTTGAATAATTTTGGTTCAATAGGAATCTCGTGGCTCTGGCTCTCAGAGACAAATATTAAGAGTGACTGGATTTGGACCTCTTATTACTGACGGTTTGGGTAATCATATGTCATATACGAGTTGTCATATTTTGATCATTTGTTTGAATCATAACTTTAGGAGTAATACACACTTACATAACCGGACTTCTATTTCGTCCACACACGGAGAATGAGACCCCGAACCTATACCTAACATTACCCCCATTGCATAATTCTCGATCAAATCCGTCAATCAATGAAAGCTCTAATTTTGCAAATGAGAGGCGTTTTAGTGATTATAATATCACAAATGCGTCCAAATCTCATGACTTCTTCGAAAGATCAGAGGATTTGTCGTATATTAGCAAAAGATTTGTCACAAATAGTCGCGAATATTCAAAACACACCAAAACTAATGAAGAATTTAAGTAATAATTCTAATGATTAAAAACGATATAATTTTCTATAATTATTTGATTTCAAATCAAGACTTTTAGTGAAAAAATCGATTGAAAGCTCGAATTATAGTGAATTGCATGACTTTTACGAACAATCGTTTAGTTGTTATTTTGAAATGAATTCAATTTTCAAACAACACTCCAATCAAGAAGTAGTCCATTCAACTGATCCACAACTAAATACCGAACTGCTATATGCAATGTATGACGAACTCAATAATTTGGTATATAATATGTTTGAATCATTTAACAAAATTATAACAAAAATCTTATTTTAAGCCTTCATTCATAAGCAAAGCAGTCCTCAAAGGTGTCATCTCTTCACTCACATTCAGTGATGAGTTCGTAGACTAAATCTATAGTTAATTATTGATAATTCATTTCTGTTAATCATTTTCTTCAGATTACAAACCAATGATGAAATCCGTGCTCTATTCATACTATTACAGGTCAGTCTCTGTCAAATGAATTGCATTTAATCAAATGAATCTGATCTTCATTTTTCAAGAATCCCATTTTCAACAGTCAGTCCTCTTATAGTGTTTTTGCACATTTACTCAAACAAATTGTTTGCCTAAACAGTGGTGAACATCAACTCCTTATTCACTGGTTCTCAAAGTAAGCACTTTTGGTAGATTGTCATTAAATTCTAGTTTCACCCAAAAAGCCCTCCCTTTCCAACCCTCATATTCGAACAGAAGTTTCAAACTTTAAAATATTTATCCAATAGTTTAGAGTCTGAAAGAATGCGATCAATTGTGAAAAGATTGTTGCAATTCATAACTATACGAGAGTTTCCGCCATCGAATCGACACAAATTGCCATCAATTAGCAAATCTAGGTTTTGGATCCCCTGCGCCACAAGGGTTATGGCACTTCTCAGTGAGTTATACAACAAATATATCATATAAACTAATACTCCATTGAAAACAATGTTCAGATGCGGCTAATAATAAAGTGATGCCTAATTTGATTAATTATATTGAGTTTTATAACTATGCTTTGGATCACATAAACCTGATGTCTGAGTACTACCGGTGGCAAAACCACACCAAAGCCAATCGGTATTCAATTATCACCTCTTATACTAAGTTAGTAATGAATAATACATTTTTATCCAAGGTTTTCTTACTGTCAATACCCCTTCATATTAAGCATTGTCGCAAAGAAAACAAGTAATGAATAAGATTTTAAACAAAATGTAAAAACGTTTTTAATCTGGTTTTAACTTTTAGTCCTTCAAAGAGATTCTGAACAACAGATGATTTTGAACGCAAGGGTTAGTATAAAAACCTTATACTAGTCTGTATTAAATGAATTACTCTTTTATATAATTTAAATATAAAACAATTTTTTGACTATTTATAAAATTATTAAAACTGTTGTTCAATTGACAGCAAAGTCTCTTAAACCGAGCAATCCATCAACAAGTGGCAGATATCGACGTATTCTTTCTTAATCTCAATATTCTTCGTTCAAATTTAGTTTCAGATTCTTTAAATGAAGTGAATATCAATCGATTTGAGTTTAAATGATATTAATCACTAAGTATTCAATAGATCGCAAGAAAACAGAATGATTTAAAAAAGAAACTTAAAGTGACTTTCATTGGAGAACCGGGACTTGATATGGGAGGGCTGACCAAAGAATGGTTCCTACTATTAATTAGACATATATTCGATGAAAACTATGGTTAAGTCATAACAACTTTCATAATTTAATAGATATTTACGACTCAGTTGTTTTTAAACCAATACAGGAATGTTCGTATATCACAGTAAGTCCCGGTGCTATTGGTTTAGCACAGCACAAATGGGGAATCTTAGGGAATATAATCTCATAGGAGTGGTATGTTTTGATTTGATTGATTGGATTCAAATAATCATTTTGTTAATCGATATGCGATCTGACAGTTGATGGGACTCGCGGTCTATAACTCAATGCAAGTCAAACTTTGACTAATTTCAAACAATTGTTGAAACAATAATTCAATTAATTTATAATAATATTCAATAGAATACTTGATCTTCACTTTCCGACTCTCTGTTTCAAAAAGTTGTTGAGCCCTCCAGTCGTGCCTCAAGACGTGGATCGATCACCGGTAGGGATGTGCAACATAACTATGGATGACTTCTCAGAAGTAATGCCAGTGAGTATGAAATCTATGTTCAAATACAAAGAACTGATTTGTATTTAAAGGATGTGTCCATTGGATTGAAAGAGCTGTTGTCATATGAAGGCAATGTTGAAGAAGACTTTTGTATGAATTTTCAGGTAAAGCACATTTTGTGTCAATTCAATCCATTGAATCCATTGGCTTTGAATCTTAGGTTTCTGTCGAAGAATTCGGTGAAGTGAAGACCCATGTGTTGAAACCTAATGGACAGGACATTGCGGTTAGCAATGATAATAGGAATGGTCTGTTATATCGAAATCAATGGAAATGACATAAACTTGAAATCATTCTATAATTTCAGAGTTCGTTGAGTTATATATGGATTTGATCCTAAATAAAGCTATTTTTCAACCCTTCAAAGCTTTCTACTTGGGATTCCATAGCGTCTGTGCCTCCAATGCCCTCATTGTATGCAAATTAACTATTTTTGAATTAAAGTAATGTTTTATTGATATTTGAATAGATGTTAAGACCAGAAGAGGTGGAAATGCTTGTGTGTGGCTGTCCTACCATTGATATGGAAGAGTTACGCAAAGTCACCGTTTATGACGGCTTTCACGAAGAAGACCTCATTATAGGGTTTAACACAAATTTGTTTATATTTTATTCTGAATAACATTATTATTACTATTGAAGACATTTCTGGGATGTAATCAAATCACTGAACGGCGAAATGCAAAAAGAGTTCCTAAGATTCGCGACTGGAAGCGATAGAGTGCCTATAAATGGCATGAGTGAAATGAACTTCAAAATATCAGCCCTTAATAGCAATACTGATATGTATGACACAATTAACTCATATTTCAATAATAATACGATTGTAACAAACGGTCCAATGTTTAGGCTTCCCATATCTCACACCTGTTTCAATCAACTGGTTTTACCCCGATATCCAAACAAAGACATACTCAAAGACAAGCTTATTATTGCCATATCTAATGCTGAAGGATTTGGACTCGAATAAGGGTTCGACAAAACAGTTATTATTTATTAAATTCAATCTTTTTCTTAAAAATTATTTTAATTTTGTTTTAAAAATATTTATTAAATATAAAATTCATTCAAAACTTCAATATTTTTCAGCCATAATTAAAACAATAAGAGCTGACCAACCGGTGAAGGGATGAGATCCTTGACCTTTACCGGACATATCGTTATACTGTTCCCAAACATAACCACTTCTGGCATATTCTGTGAAAACAGTTGAGATTAGATTCTGTCTTAAGCTCTGGTATATAGAGTGAGCTCGACTCTGATAGGGGCCGGTAGTGAAGGAGTAGTGATGAAGTGCTTTAAGAATTAAGTAATTCATATTGATCCAAACGGCACCCCTCCAGTAGGGGGGGTCGGATTGGGTGTTGTGCTGTTGATAATAGTTAGAACTGCGAGAGAGGGAACGGATCCCAAACTGACTCCAAATAAGTTTCGGATTTTCCAAATCGTCTAAAATTTGTGATAATTTTGTGTTTTTTGGTTCGATTAAAGTCAACATAAATGGAAAGAGACTGACATAACCCAACTCTGGCACACAATCATATGTCGGAGCTGTCAATACCTTCCTTTCCACTTGCAAACGATTTTCTGCATTATTACGGAATTGAATGAGTTTGACATCAGTCGAGTGGAAGCCTTTGTCGCAATACATGTGATATCTCTCCGACCAATGAATTGAATCCAATAACTGGTTATCACTTAAATAATTAGCCGTTTCTTCGAAGCGTTCGAACAATGAGTTCTCAATTATTGTTGAGATTTTTGCCATTACTCTCGAAGCCAAAGCCATC
This sequence comes from Quadroppia sp. Gr-Ori-00064, assembly GCA_034700825.1. Classification (NCBI taxonomy): domain Eukaryota; kingdom Metazoa; phylum Arthropoda; class Arachnida; order Sarcoptiformes; family Quadroppiidae; genus Quadroppia; species Quadroppia sp. Gr-Ori-00064. The sequence goes on along the minus strand of JAQIXR010000131.1, from coordinate 23,079 downwards.
CACGATCTCAAGTCCACATGTATTTCCTCATCAGTTGGATGAGTAGCCCGTGGATAGTCGTCCAGTCCAGAGGTTAATGTTTTTGGATTCAGTTCTCGCTTGGCATTTGCATCCCTTCCCCTCCACCTGTAAGTGCTCGATAATTGTCCGAATTGTGTGGTATTAAACCAGTTGTACCAGAGATGTAATCGCGGGAAGACTATGTTTAGCCATTCCTTATCAGCGAATCCATTGTTTAAAAGTTTTTCTATGGTTAGGAAGAGTGCCGGAGGGTTGGCATTAGTGATGCGCTGAACAATGAATTCTTGTGGAACTCTAGTCTTCGCCTCACCCCCTAAGATCACTTCCCTTGGAATCCATCCTTCACTGTTCATAAGACTAAGCCATTGTTCAATAATAGTCTTCGAAAGATCTAAATCCCATTCGCTGATCAAAATCTGATGAAATCCTTCATCCCATAAGAAACCTCTTGGAAAGAATGAACGCGAAGGAACTCCTGACAAGAGCTGAAGTGGTCCGTAAGGCACGGGCTCTTCAATCGAATCTGACTTAACTGATGAATATCCGTAAAAATATCCAATACTTCCCAAAACATTACTAACCACTGCTTTGGCGAATGAGATCTCTTTTGGACTAAACTTTTTCTCTTCTAAATTGAACTTTGATTCAAAATTTTTGTCAAAATTAAGACTTCTTTTCAGTAATTCCTTTTCGTAGTTTTCTTTGGCCACAGATTCAACCGATGACTCAATCTTCAAATATTTAAAATCAATGTCGAGTTCGAGGGAACTGTTGAACACAATCTGATGGGCAATAAAATTTGATCCAATTATTTGATTTCTTTGGAATGAATTCCCGTTTAATACAAATAATGTATTTTTTTGAATATTATTTGTCTTAAAAGGTATTAAATTTCTTAAAACCGTTTCCTTGAGATCAATGAAAGGATGGTTAGAAACAGTATTTAAATAATTTCTGTGCAAAACGTTTTCAGAGTTTTTTGAGACAGATATCGTTATCTGAAAATCTCCGAAGTCTTGAGAAAATCCTTTGATCACAAAATTAGAGTTAGTTTTAAGATCGCTATCGAATGGCAAGACATCCAATCGATCGGCCGGTCTTTCGGTCACCGCATAGAATATCAATGATAATGGAACCGATGGTGAGCTAAAAGACTTGTCCATAGACTTAGGTTTGGCCACAATCCTCGCACTCCAACTACTGTCCTCAAACTTAAGAAAACTGGTCTCAAAGACAATGTTTTTATCGACAATCTCTTGAATGCCGAACGAATGGAAGTCATGTCTTAGCCATCCATAACGGGTTATCCTATCGTTTTGGTCACACCAGTGTCTAATCGGTAGTGAATTGCCTTCAATGCGATTCCAGAACCACATCATTCCCACAGCCATTGGTTCGGGAGAACAGGTCTTAAGACCAAAATAGTGTCCACTTCTAAAAGTACCCCAATTTCTGACATTTATCATTGGATTCAAAGCTATGTTTGTGTCAAACGGTTTGAATTGTTTGTTAAATACATGTCTTTTATATAAATGATATCCAATTAATGGCATTAAAAACAAACTAATTATTAATAAAACGAATGAAGACTTAAATGAAGTCCTATTAAACAAAAACCACTTCTTTTGCGACCCATTTCTCGACTGTTTTGAACTGATTTTCTTCACATCTTTATCTTTGTCTTCATTTGTCACTAGTTTTCTTCGCAATGCTTTTGACATTATTTTTGTCTTAAATTAATTAAATTAAATTAAAAGTGATTTGAATTGCAGTCAAAAAACAAAACAACAAAAGAGTTGTAAATAAACGCAAAACGAGATTATGTTTTAGTATTGCTTTTGATCTCTCATTCAAACCAATGGTTGTGCGCCTGAGGAGTGGTTCAGATATGACGTGACGGTCTATGACGTGACCAGTGATGACACAAATAGTAATGTCTTTCATCTGCACTCAATTCATGTCTTAAACATTCATTTCAATTGATTTTACTATTTATTGAGTTTTTATTACACCTATTGACCATAAATCTGATCCAATGATGGACACAATCAACAGCATTGAGTCAAACGGAGATCAAATCGTTTCCGTAAGAAATATTTATTTGTTTGAGATCTGAGTCTGTCTTCACCTTAAGTCAGACCAATGTCTACTCTATTGACATAGATGTCATCCATTGATGACGAGTCATGTCTTCAATTGAATCATTTGTTTTTATTTTCATTCAGTTATCACTTAATTGTGAATTGAATTCATTTTTATGCAAAAGGTTTTACCGATGACTTCACTCTTCAGTGGATCTGCTCATAAGACCAGAGACGAGCAGTTGATGGAAGAGTCGAAAGTGCTATATCTCAAGACCAAAGAGGACTGTATGAAACACTTCGACTCGTGGTCTGAATCAGATCAGACAGACTTTGTTGAGTACTTGTTGTCGAAGATGTCTCACTGCCAGCACTCGCAGATCAACTCATATCTTAAACCTATGCTTCAGAGAGACTTCATTTCATTACTTCCGAGTAAGTGATCCTCAATTGACTCTAATGTGTGATCGATGTCTAATATGAGCTAATCGATGATGTCTTCAGAGAAGGGCTTGGATCACGTGGCAGAGACTGTGTTGTCCTATTTGGATGCAAAGTCTTTGTGTTCCGCAGAATTGGTCAGTAAAGAGTGGTATAGAGTTATCTCCGAAGGAATGCTTTGGAAGAAATTGATTGAAAGTCGGGTTCGAACCGACTCTTTGTGGAGAGGATTATCTCATAGAAGGGGATGGTATGTACGGATGGTCTTTGAATGCACCTAATAATCGATTGCTATATAGGGTTCGACATCTATTTAAGCCAAGTGCTGGTGAACCACATCCGGACCATATGTTCTATCGAAGACTTTTCCCTAAAATAATTCAAGACATCGAAAGCACTGAAAACAACTGGCGATGCGGTCGGCATAACCTCCAGCGTATTAACTGTAGGTCAGAGGCCAGTAAAGGGGTTTATTGTCTTCAATACGACGACCAAAAAATCATTAGTGGATTAAGAGATAATACAATCAAGATTTGGGACAGAAGTTCACTTCAGTGCTCGAAAGTAGGCATTCATTCACTCATTCATTCAATTGTTTATCAAATCTCACAAACAATGTCTTAACCCATAGATACTGACAGGACATACGGGTTCGGTGCTATGTCTTCAATACGACGATAGGGTTATAATTAGTGGGTCCAGTGATGCCACGGTTCGGGTTTGGGAGGTCGGGTCGGGACAGATGGTCAACACTTTGATACATCATTGCGAAGCTGTTTTGCACTTGCGGTTCAACAATGGAATGATGGTTACCTGTTCTAAGGACAGGTCTATTGCCGTTTGGGACATGACTTCTCCTACAGATATAAACCTACGGCGCGTTCTGGTCGGGCACAGGGCGGCAGTCAATGTTGTTGACTTTGATGAGAAGTACATCGTTTCCGCTTCCGGCGACCGAACCATTAAAGTGTGGAATACTATTAACTGTGAATTCGTTCGGACATTGAATGGACACAAAAGAGGTATCGCTTGTCTTCAATATCGGGATCGACTCGTCGTCAGCGGAAGCTCTGATAATACGATCAGGTATTGTGTCGTTCGGTTGTCATATTCATGCCATCATTTAATCATTAATTAAGAAAGTATTAAAAGTAATGATAAAACACATTACTATCTGAGAGCCAATCAATGACAGCCCACAAGTCATACCGACCCTAACTTTGAAATAATTCACTCTTGAAATACCCGTCCCTTAAGTGAATTGAATTTTTCAAATCTCATATTCAGTGCCAATGAATGACCAAAAGTTTGTTATAATATTAGGATTGAAATGATTTTATTTTATTCGATAAGTGTTTCAATAGTTATGTTATAAATTGTTCTCAGTTTTAGCAAACAATTGGAAGCGATGTTTGAGTTCATTGTGTTTATACAAAATAAAATAAAAGTCGAGAAAAACATGTTTTCTATTTATAAGGCAATGACTCATATCTTCCAACAAAAAGTCATTGATATATTGACTTTGAAATCAAGTTATTCAACAAATCATTAATGCATTGAATTAATTAAATTGAGTTAATTTGAGGTAAAAGAGGTCACATCCCTTCCCACCCCATCCCATCCCACCTGATTCAAGGTTATCAAAGACAGAAACCTATTATAAGATTCAAAAATATTCAAATTTTGAAGACATTCATCACTTGTCTCATTCTATACCCCTTAACATGTCTATAGAAGACATATCTCATTCAATACCCCTTAAAATTTAATCTTTTATTCATTAAATTTGTTGATCTAATGACCAGATTGTGGGACATTGAGTGCGGGTCATGTCTTCGAGTACTGGAAGGACACGACGAGTTGGTTCGTTGCATACGGTTTGATAGTAAACGTATTGTCAGCGGAGCCTACGATGGGTTTGTCATATATACCATTCCTCTTGAATTACAGTTAATTTATTTTATTCAACAATTTATAGTAAAATAAAAGTATGGGATTTGGCGGCAGCACTCGACCCCCGTTCCCCTAATGGCACCCTATGTTTGCGAACTTTGGTCGAACACACGGGAAGAGTATTTCGACTACAGTTCGATGAGTTCCAAATTGTCAGTTCTTCACACGACGACACTATTCTCATTTGGGATTTCTTAAGCCCTGAGCCCCCGGCGCCCAACACCAAAGGCCTGCACTCGCCTTCGAGATCCTATACCTTTGTTTCCTCATAACTAATGATTAATATATATCTAATGATAAGAATTATTTCATTTAAATCAATGTTTTAATCGTTTTTATATTTACACTCAAATGAGATAATAATGATGTGATAGTCGTATAGACTCTGACTCTGACTCTCACTGTCTCTCAACCGATAATATCATTCCAAATATTAATATTTAAATCAATTTTGTCGACCACTCGAACACTGCATCCATTACTCATTGTCCAATCGATAGTCCATTTGATTGAATGTATTATTGATTAAATAAAGTGAATTTCACTCAAAAACAATTGCTTTTCATTTAATTTAAAATATTTTATTAAATCTAATTAAAAACAAATCCTTTTCTGAATAGTTATAAAAATAAATTAATTTACAAATGATTTCGATTCAACTCATCATATTATCGCCGGCACCGGCTATAGAGGGAGTGGTGTTGGCCAGCGCCGGACCTTTGAGGGAATCATTGATATCGCGTCGAAATACCGATAGGTTTTGAGTAAAGCTTTCGTTGGAATCAAAACAATTAGTGAAGAAGTAATCAATGGTTTCATACAAACCGATCGCGATTTTTGGTAAGTAGATTGCGTTCTATGCCTTCCATGAGACTGTCGAACCACTGGGCCATCGATGACTGCTTGTCAGAGGGCTGTTGGCTTATAATGCTTTGTCTCAGTTGACTGAAGTAGTCCTCATTGAGCAGAATGAGGCCCAGGAGGGGACGACTCATAGACCATTGGTTCCTACAATCTTCAAACATTATTATATTCAAAATCGTTGACAGCATTTGTTGGAGTATTTCTGGCTGTAGTTCCAGTACTTTGAGACACGTCTCACTCTCTCGACCCATACCCGTCGGCGCCGGCTTTTTGTTTGTCTTTGACAACCATTTGAACAAATATGTGACGATATGGTCGAGTGTTGCACAACAACCGGTGCAGACCATTGTGTCCAATGCATTGAGACCTTCAGATATTGAGGACAGTATGTATAGAAAGACATTGGGCTCGAGATTGGCCAAGAAGTTCATGTGATCCTGTGCTAAGCACTCCAACAACACATAATAGGTTTGACTCAACTTTGGATAATTCTGACAATCATTACAACAATTAGTATTGAATCGAAAAGTCTTGGAATTACCAGAAGATCCGTTTGAGGTATGGATAGCAAAAGGTTGATGAAAGTGTTGAGCGCGTCGTCCAGTGCTGTGTCTCCGTATAGATGGAAAACACCAAAGTTCACGTAATTCCTATCCATTCAATCACAATATTATTATTCATTCCATTGTTTTCACGAAAGGGGGCAAAAGGGGTCACTTACCCACAAAGAGCTGATTTAAGCATTGAAAAACAAATCGAAATTCCTTTTAACGTAAAATCAAAAACAGAATAAAATTAAGGAAAATATGAAAGAATTTGATTATATTAATAGAAATAATTTAAATGAAGAAAAGGATATTTTAATGGATAGATCTGGTCTTTGGGTATGTCTCCGAGGGTTAGGATCCGAGTGCCGTAATTAACAACCATTCGACTCGTCTCCCGAAATAAGAGTATCCCATTGGGTGACGAGACATCAAATTGTAGTCTTTGAGACCGGTTTTGAACCAATTCTGCCATCAGTTTAAGAACTGGTGTCGTCACTTGAGGGTCGTGATACCAGAGCTCAATAGCCGTGTGAAGGATAGGAGTATAGGACGGGTATCTATTTTAATGACAATTCAATTATAAACATATGGCTGACAACAAACAGATGGACAGTCCGTACATCCACTCGAATAACATCATAAAACTTGTCTTCGTATTGAAAGCGAAGGCTAAGCCCCTGAGATCTCGAGCCAATCCTATCAATGCTTTCTAGAGGTCACAAAAGTAAACAATAGAACAATGTTTGCCAACAAATGGTCAGACCTTCGCTTCTTCGACGTTAAACATAGTGTTTGGCTTCAAAAGCAGAGCCAAAGAATCGAAAGCAGCTTTAGATTGAATTACAGTTAAATGAAGAAAATAAAGGATATAGACATTGAATACCAGTAATACTACTCATGAAATTGAGGAACTTTTCCTCGTCTTCGCCCAAGTCTATCATCAGTAGCCGACCCAAAGACGTGTATAGTGTTGACCGACAGCGCATATCATTTATTTGTGCAGAACTGCCCAAAAAGGGGAAGTGTTCGCTCTGAGGGTATAAACAAGTGGTCAACGAATGGATTGAATTTAATGATGAGATTGACTTACGGTATGGTTGTTGAGAATGAACTGAACTTCTTCTAATTTGACCAGTTTTCTGACACTACTGTAACCGACAGACAGATCATTGAGTATTTGAAGAGTTTTGGTGACAATGAGTTCACTATTTCCCCAATACTTCAAATTCGTTATTCTTTTAGAAAATCATTCAATAAATTGAAATAAAAGTCAAAAAAATCAATAAAAATGATTACATTTTTCTGACGAAAACACTTAAAACCATTGTTTCTTCAGTTAAACCGAGAACTTCGGACAGTCGTCTGTAGACCTTTGATGTCTTTTGCACTTGATCTCCGACATATATTTTGCGGAACTGTTCGAAGAAGGACAACATCGCCAGTTCCAATTTCTTACACGACCCTCCCTTTAGTTTCACAATTTATCATTTAATCAATTCAAATACAAAACATGTATTACATACCTGTGCGAGTCGGGCATCAGTGAAATTCATGAGTTGAAGCACCCGAAAGGCCAGTTCCCCATCCATGGCGTCGTGTTCGTCAGTACTGTTGAGAAATATTCGGCCCCCAATGGCCGCACCTATAATGTACACAAGCCATGTCAGTCGCCCCTCCTGTATGGTGACATCCATTTGCGAATTGGGAAGTGTTTGCAACAGTTCTTGATATGATTGCGCCGACTGATCGAAGAGTTGAACGATGAGAGCACAGGTCTTTTCGTACTCACATCTTGCAATAGTAGACAACTGGTCCAACTGTTGCTGAACCATTCCTATGTCGTCGAACGGGTCTTCCAACCCATTCCTGACCACATCGCTCACTGATTCTAACCGGGATGTGATGTAAGCGCGGGTCACTTCGGGAGTATATGTCTCGAGTAAATGCGGTTCAGAGGCTTTGACATAAGGAACGGAAGCAACCATTCGTTGCCATAGACTCAACAAATAATGAATAGAGTTAGGGGCGAACTGCCACATCTACCGGTGCCGTATTAACACAATTAATGCCATTACTCAAAGAACTGTCACAAACCTGAAGACTGGTTACAGTGAATTTGGTTATCAAAGCTATGGTTTCGGGATATCCGTCCACTTTAACCAATTCACTCAACTGATAGTTTGATTTCAAACGGGCCAGAAGTCGACAAAACTCGTGATAACAGCCCGGATCAGACAATCCCTGAGGGTTTTCCAGAATATATCTAACGCCAGACACGAGTTGCATAAGAAATTTGGATCTCTCGGTGTTATTGAATAACGATCGCCGAACTGACGCGAACTGCACCAGACATGACAGCGCCTATAGTAAAGGACAACATTTACAATGAAATAATACAATCGATTGATATCTACAATTGGGGCCAAAGATTGTGGCAAACAATGGAAGAGATCGAAGAAAAGCTGTAAAGTATTGAAGTCAAGAAAGGCTGGTCTCCAACTCGTAGGGATTTGCACACCTGTGCCGACAGATCATAATTAGTGTAATTGTTATCAAAGAATGACTCAACACTTACACGACAAGTCATCGGACGATTCGTCAGCGGAAGTGCCGATGAAGTCAAAGGAAAGGCAGTTTAGGGCTAATCGTAAGAGATTACTGACGAGTGTTTGTTGGGATTCATCGATGAATTTCGTACTTTTCCAGCTCTCGAGCGCCCGTCTCAACAAGTCGTGCGCCAATTGGAAAGTCTCATATAAATGGTTGTCTCTGAAAGAAGAGGCGATCTTTCGTTGCTTTGTTATCGAACGACTGGCATCGGATCCACTGATTTGACTGATTTGTGGACAAAATAGTGAATGAAATTCATATTAAGTGTAATTAAGACTCACTTTATTTCACACGTCAATTGAGACAACAGTTGGACACCGACTATGCAATAGTCGACTGATCCCTGAGTTAGAAAAACATCAATTAATACAATGAGACAACAAAGAAGATGAGACACCTGTAGAAAAGGCCTGACTTGTGGAATGACATTTCTGAAGACAAACTCTTCTTTGTCTGACTCAAACCAACCGAGTTTTGTGATTCTGGCGAACAGTTGAACCAAAGCCTGAGTGACAAAAGGGGCTAACTTTGGACGAGAGGCCAAATAGTTGAGGATATAATTCCTTATGTCTAAGCGTTGCTGAAGTGATAATATGTTGGGATTTCTGGTCACGAGTTTCGTCAAAGTGGTTGAGGCCAAGAGTTGGGCATAAGATGACTGAAACAGATTTCATACAAATTAAGTCCATTTCCAGTGGTTTTCAATCACTTTGACACCAATACCGAACTCTCGAGAAGTCTAAGCAAAGTGGACAGACATGTGGGCGAAGAAGTCAACAAAGATAGAGTCGATTCGGCTTTCGATCGTTCGGTCGAATCTGTGGCCGAATACAACTGTTTGCATAAGAGCTCCAATTGTGCCAATTCCTCAACATTAAGACAATCATTAGACAATCATTTGACCATACATTCAATAAAAGGATAATTCAGTTACCAGTTCTTCAGACATGGCTTTAGTATATCAATGAGTCTATTGTTTTGATCCAAATATTGATTATTTCATTGAAACTGAAGAAAACTTCAAATGATTTGCAAAAAAAGGCACAAAAATAGGGTTTTATTTAAAAACAATATTTTATTTTATTTTTAAAAATAATAATTTGATTGAAATAATAAAACCATTTAAACATTTGGCGGTATTTTAAGTGAAGAAGTAATTCATTGAAAGATAAAAACCAAAAAAAGAGCTAAACTTTTGCCACAAAATCAATGCAAAAATGATTTTCAAAACAAAAATCATTTGATTTTGAGTTCAGAAAAAACGATATTTTATTTTATCGTTTGTTTCATTCATTCTTACAATAAGTTAAACTCATATCCAATACTTATGTCCATTAAAACCCATTAGACATGAGTTTCACAATTGACTTAAAATTACTTTAATCTCAAATAGTTATGTATTTCTATATTTCCTCTTATTTTTCAAATAAATATTTGTTTAATTCAATTAATTTCCTTTAAATTCAATGCAATATAATTTCAAAACAATTTCAAAACATTAACAAAAAATAAATTGTTTTATGAAATTTTTGAGTACTTTATGTTTGACTTCAATGAGAGTCAAAACAAAAACATTTTATAAATGTATTAAAATTTAATTTGTTTTATAAAATTTATTTTTATTTAAGTTTTATTTTCTTTATTTTCGTTCAATGAATGCAAACATAAACTGATCTCAAATGCAAGAGTCGAGAGACCAATACTATAGCACTTATGGGCCAAACGGTGCTATCAATGGTTTGGTGAATAACCCGAGCCTTATATCTCCAGGTCTTCAATCACTTTATGAACATTGTTTGCGATCATATCCGACACAATCCAATCCATTGCAAGTGACAGCTGTTCTCAAATATTGGTGAGGAATGGCATATATTATTGAATCAAATGCTCATCACTTGATCCATAGGTTGGGCGGACCCGACCCTCTTGACTATGTCTCGATGTACGCCAATCCGGGTGACCCCACCCTTAATACCCCTCCGCACTGGCATTACATCAGCTTTGGCTTAAGTGACTTACACGGGGACGGGAGGGTCCATGAGTTAGATATTAATGGTTGTCCTCCTCTTATATCTATATAAACCTTTGTCTACCGTTCCTTAGGATAACGGGTTCGCAAACTCCGAGTGGTTTTGGATTTGAATTGACTTTCCGTTTAAAGCGAGAGCCGGAAGAGATGAGTCCTCCCACTTGGCCCGCGGCTGTCATGCAGGCATTGGCCAAATATGTCTTCCAATCGTCAAACATGCTTTGTTCTGGTGATCACGTGAGCTGGCATTGCCCCTTGGACAATAGTGAGTCACGAATACAGCACATGCTTATGACAGAAGATCCACAATTGGGACAAACTGTCGGCCCCTTCGGTTCGGTTACTTTCATACAAATAGTTGGCGTCTGTTTAGAAGAACTACAATCAGCTCAACAATGGAATGGTCCGGGAGTTATAGATCTCATGAAATCGGTTTCGGGCGCCGGCGGTCAGTGGTTAGTGACTGATATGAGAAGAGGAGAAACTATTTTTGAATTAGAGCCTGAACTTCAAGAAGCGGTTGACGACGGGATCGCAACCCAGGGCTCAAACTTGAGTGGAGTGAGTGCTCGATGCGATTGGAGTCAAGACATGTCCTCAACTGAGGCCAAACACAACGAACCTAATAATGAAGACAATGACTCGGACTCTGATCTTTCAAATAACTCGAAGACAGCACAGGAAGAGAACAATCAAACCAACAATTTTTCGCCCAGTGCTCACAAATGCCGACAAAGTAGAAACAGTTGCAGTTCTGCGATGTCTGTGTCTCACGATCAGCAAAATCAGTGCAATTCTCGAATGTCTTTCACCAGTGAAACGGGTGTTCCCGAACCGGGAGAACTCATTCAAACAAAACACTTGAAGCGATTGCACCTTCAGTTCAATTTAGAGGCCGGGAATTTGCTTCCTCTGGCCCTCAGGTCTGACTCTTATCGAAAACTTATTTCAAAAACTCATAAAACCTTTTGATTTGAAAGCAGAGGACGTCTTAAACACGACAGACATTTCACATTCAAGAGCGTTATCGGAGATCTCGCCATCACTTTCGTCACCCCTTCAGTTTCAGGTGCATTCGTCGATGAACATAAAAGATATGCTATTCGAGGGCCATGGCTTCAGGTGCTCATACCTAACAACTTCATCGATAGAATGCTCATAGATTTGGATGATTTGTCTGAAACCCAAACGGTATTGAAATCCAAATATAATTGTTTTTCTCATTTGACGACATTTTTGTAAAACAGACGGATTTGCCAAAAATGTTTGAGTGGCCGGACATCAAACTGGCCATCACTCTAATGCCCGAAGAAATCTCTTAACGAATATCTCATGTTTTCATATTTTTATTTATAATATACAAAGTTTGTCATCATTTGGACAAATCATGGATAACAAAGTCTTCATTGGATTGTGTGCTCGAATCAGGTGTTGTCGGAGCCCGAGGTCTTCGCGTTGAGAAGACAGGTCTGGGTTTATATAGATCTGAGGCGTCGTATCTCTGAGTTTGAGATTCATTTCTACAAATATTTATCAAAATTAAACATATTTTTAAATAATAAAATTTTTTGATTCAAACCTATTTTTACTGATTTTTCTTCTCTGAGATCTTGTCTGCGATTGTGTCGAGTCTTGAGTTGTTTCAGAATGTGAACTTTCAACCGAACCTCTGGAAGAAGACCTCGAATCTATTGCAAGTTCTTCTTGTTTTTTGGCCACTTTTGAACTACGGTTTAAATTCATTTCATTGTTATCTTTGTTATCATTTGCAGAACAGTTGGAATATCTTCTTCTTCTTGAACTCAATTTCTGTTCGGTTTCTGTTTTTAAATTTTTTTGTTCGTTATTCAAGTCTTCAAACTCTTTGGAAGTGCTTTGAATTAAACGGTCTTTTTCTCTAAAAATTGATGAAAAAACTTCTGAAGAATATTTTGGATTCACTTTTCGTATGCGTTTTGTCTCTGATTTGTAATTTGTTTCACAATTTTGTTCAGACTTTTCAACACTAGAATCGGTTTTAGAGTTTTTATCAACGATTTGTTCGTTAGACAAAACTTCGGTAATCTTTTTGACAACTTTTAGACTAATTTTTTTCTTCTTATTATCTTTGAGCTCATCGTTGGAATCATCTAAAGATATTTCGTCGTCAAAGTCGGACAAATCTGAAGTATGAACAGAACTAACGTCAGACAGTTCTGACTCTTTATTCTTGATCTGAGCCACAGATTCGATGTTTTTTTCATTTTTCATTTCATTCATAATTTGTTTGTTAATCAAAAAAGTTTCGTTTTCTTTGATTTCATTTAAATTGATTTCTTCTCTTTGAATAACTGGAACACAATTCGAGTCATCGCTTGATTTGATGCCATCTTTGGTATCGATTGGAGAATATGTGAGTTGTTGTCGCTCTGGTGTCAACATTTCGGGCTTCGGAGGTGTCGGCCAATCGACGTACGCGTTGTCCAAGTCTTCAACAGTTAAATTGTTATCCGTTTCCGTCTTCACTAAAGCGATGTTATCGTTGACGGAAGAGTTGGAATCAGTTTCGATGTCCATCGGTTGAGACATGTCTTCACTCATATCTATTTCTTTTGGTTCGACTTTTACTTTAATTTCAATCATTTCATCACTTTTTGAGATCTTTTTCACTGTTTCGCTATTTTTTGATATTTCAGTCCAAGAATTGGAAGCACTTTGAGGTATGGGAGGAATGGCAGGTATTGAAGGAATCTCTTGTATTCCCATAAACTCTTTGACAACATTTTCAATTTTAGGCCAAAACAATGAATTGATTTTATAGTTAACCACTTGTTCGACCAAATGGTCGATTCCATGCTTAAGCATTCCTGACCTGAAGAAGACATGAAGACATGGATTCAATTCATTGATTATAAACACTTTAAGTCAAATACTCATTGATTTGTGTCCGAAGTCTTTCTCTTAAATGGTTTTTATTGATGTTTTGGTTCCACTTCTGCTGTGATAAGAACTTCGAGACATATCCTTCAACTCTTTGCAGAAGATTTTGAAACGATGGCTAAAAATGGATATAAAGACTAAGTGTTTATGATTTGGTCATTGGTTTCAAACCTTTGTGTCCGCATCTGAAAGACATTCTCGTCTGAACTCATCGAAAATTCCTCGAGATTTGACATTCTGGACAATAGCTGTTATCAGCTGTGAATCAGTGCCCGAAGAATGGCTCGAATGAGACATCGATTCAAAGACAACAACACTTTTTGTATTCAAATGAATTCAATTGTAATAAAAATCAATAAAAACATTGTTTTTAAGTCATTATTAAAATGTATTTCTATTTAAAATCTAACGAAACCTCAAAAGACGTGACACAAAGACCTCATTTTTGGGACCCCTTAACGACATCTGTATTGATATAAGCATAAGACTTGAGGACAGTTGTGGTCACAGACTTTGTGGACAACCCTTTGTTTCTGCCATATTTGTTGTGAATGTCATCACTATTTAAGTCATAATAAAATAACTTCAAAAACATATTTATTGTGAAAAACATTACATAAAATTAATTTGAATTGATTTCATCAAAAGTGAGTCCATTTTGAAGTGAATTAGTCTTCAAATGAATGTCAAATCACTTGTCTATACCTAAGGAGCTCTTCCTCGACATCGATGGCTCGAACCAAACAAAGACAAACGGCCCGAAAGAGTACGGGTTCTGGACTTGGATTCAATGCATCGAAGTATAACACTTTGATGAAGAAGTTGGAGACCAAGACCGGGAAGGGGTCGGGAAAGGGACGCAAATCCACTGTAAGGGGTTTTTTGCAATTAATCGATTGATTGTTTTAATGGTGTTTTTGATGGAAAGGGAGGAAAGAATCAATTGATTAAGAAGAAGACATTCCGTTATAGACCGGGAACTATAGGTTTGGTTTGATTTCATTTGATTAATGTCTTCGCAATTGATTTATTTATTCAAACTAATGGTCAGCTCTTCGAGAGATCCGTCGCTACCAAAGAACGACTGAGTTATTGATTCCGAGGTATTTATTGTCTATAAATATAACCAATGTTTAAATTACATATAATTTGAACTTCTTTTAGGATTCGTTTCCAACGACTGATCCGTGAAATCGCTTCCGATTTCAGGGATTCATTGCTTTTCCAGTCGGCGGCGTTGGGGGCCCTCCAGGAGGCGACTGAGGCATATCTGGTGGGACTGTTCGAAGACACCAATCTCTGTGCCATTCATGCGAAGAGAGTGACAATAATGCCCAGAGATATACAACTGGCCCGAAGAATAAGAGGAGAGCGAACCTAACCATCAATTGTCTCATTGTTTTTATTTGACTATATTTTGATATGTTTTTTGTGAGACAAACATAACTCTAATCCAAGATCTAATGCTATCTTATATTAGTTATGACATTCATTACCATTGATTATATTCATATTTCGACTTCAATTATAACCATATTATATATTATTATTTGAAAACATTGTATTAAAAATGAATTCATATATAAATAAATATATAAATAAAAAATAGTTTAAAACAAAACTCAAGTTTATGTGAAAGTGATGTCAAAGCGATCGATAATAAGGAGTAACTTATCATAAGGTTTTGCGCACTCAAACCAAAGGAACCAAATGAGGAAAGTATGAAACATTCTCCAGAATTTTACTTCAAGTCTATTGAAATAATTTTCAATCAATGCAATTAAATTTGCACTTTGATCAGGGTGAAGTGAATTCAAATGAAAATCTTTGTGAAAGATAATATTTAGTGTTTATAAAACTTTAAAAATGAATGAATGAATATATTTATGACAATTGATTTGAGATTGAATTTAACAAAAATATTAATCGATTTATGAATTGAAAACATTTTAATTGATTACAAACGATATAAAAATTAAATATCATTTGTAAACAAAAATTAAAAATATAAAAATCTTTGGTATATTACGCGTAAAATGACATGTATTTTGAATTTTCCGTAAGACTCAACTCCTCTTAAGCGCCTATAGAGAAATATTCATTGAATTCTCGATTCTTTAATCAATAAATTCATGAATGAATGAAAGAGTCATTCATTTCAACATATATTATGTAATCGAAAAATATTTAAATGAAATGTTTAATGAAATCTTTGTTACAAACAATAGTTATCTTCATTTGAATTGATTTAACTTCAAAATGATATGCAATAACACAGTCAACTCAGAAGGAGGAATGGGATCTAAACGGAAAGCACTAGAAATGATAACTAATATATTTTGGTAATGAATTCTTTCATATATTATAAGTTAATTATATTTTATTTCACTATATTTTATCCATTGATTTCAGCAAGAAATCAAAGGAATGTCAAAACACGAATGTCATCATTGATCCAATTATAACCAATTCTGAAGAATATTCTCAATCAACACTATGTCCACATTCACGACCAATGTCTCAAACCGGCTATTCTTCCTGTTATGCCGACATTATGCCGAAGTCTCCCATTTCTCCGAGAGTTAAGAACATTAGGTCAGACATGGAGGCACTGATGCTTTCACGTCAGGACAACCCCTATATTATGCAACAATTGGAAAGACTGTCCACAAAAGACATTGATTTCAATGGTTCGTCTCAATCATCGCCCGTCAGATCCATTCAAAGACTATCACTGACCAATTTGGAGGTCAGTCCTAATGGTGGCAACAATTTCATAATCGATAGCGATATAAGCGATACCTTCGATGACGATCTTCACGACAAACTCATCCGTTCGCCACCGCCTCAGTTCCCAAAGAATTTGTCTCTTTTTGTATATCCCAACAGTTCTTCGACAAGTATTCATAGCTATAGAATAGGAGATAATAGACAACACTCTCCCTCTCGGCTCTTCTTAAGCCCAAACCTTTGCCATCAGTCCAGAGGTTCGGGTCTTAAGAACGGAACCACAAAAGGGAGTAAACAATTGGATCCAATTCCTAACAAGAATGTAAATTACGAGAGAAGAGGTTCAGACAGTTCTATACTGTCCAACAACTGGAAGACTTCTTTCTTGAGCCATTCAATGGCTGCTTCCAGTTCTTCGCTGTTGGCGTATATTCCTCGATGTCCTGCATCTGACTCACAGACGTCTGCATCAATTGATTCCAATATGAGTTGCAATGAATGTCAAACAAGTCCTCAAATGAAGCAAAAGTGTGGAACAGGTGTCGATCTGATGGAAATCTACCCCACATTTGATGACAGTTCCAATCAATGTATGTCTTCGACCAATAGTAGGGAAGCACTGATTAAAGACATGTCCGACGACTCTGTCATTTATGACACCAAATCCTAAGACTTTAACCAAAAAATTTTATTTTCTTTGATTTTTGGCCAAATTATCTCAAAATAAATCATTTTTTAATTGAAAGACACTTTTATTCGAGAATTGATTGAAAATTAGTTTAAAAATTGAGAAAATAATACAAAATATATTCAAATCAGTCAATAATAGTGTTTGAAAAGTGATTCCAAACTAATTTCACTTATTATTACCAATATATCTATATCTAAATAACGTACAAACGATTGAAAATATAATTAATAATAAATTCTTTATTCCTTATATTATTACAGATAATAATAATTTAATATTGTTTGACAATTGTATTATAAATGTATTAAATGATAACTTTGTGTAAGATTTCAATAAAATATAATTTCTTCAATTATTTAATCAATTTATAAATAGTTAAAACAATTGTAATACCCGTAAGTCGGGTGCAAAAGAGTGCGTCAGCCGGGAATCGAACCCGGGCCGCCCGCGTGGCAGGCGAGCATTCTACCACTGAACCACTGACGCTCTTAGGTGTAGATGCTCTTCAATATTATACCCATTGATGACATTATTGCTATTATTAATAACTTGAATGTCAATGAGAATTACCATGAGAATGATCAAGGTTAACACTCTTCTAGCAATCACATGTAGTCTTAACTGGACTTAAAAGACGATATTCTCTTCAAAAGCGATTACTTCATAACAATTAGTATTAATTGAATGCAATTCTTATAATACAAACCATTTGTCCAATGATTGCATTCAACCCTAAAAACACGAAACGAAACATATTTTGAATTATATATAGTTTTATTAATTATATATATTTTACATTTAATTCAATTAAAGCACAATATATTCAATACTTATCTAACAATCACTTGAAATAAATAATAATTTTTACACAAAAATGATTAAATAGTATAAAATGTTTGCATTAAATATAAGTGAAATTAAAGTAAATTAACTTTAATTCGAGTAATGATTAGTCAATGGTTTGACTCAAAGAGACCGAAGAACAGTCTATTCGATGTCGATCTCATAGGCCTTCATAAGTGAATTGATGGTCAGTTCTGTGATGTCATTCTCTGCCAAGTCTTGTCGAATGTCATTCATATTTTTCCACAATTTGATGAATAATTTCTTGGTTTCGACCCTTTCGTCGAGAGTTAAGAACTGAAGTGAAAGGAGAAAACGTTTCGCTCGACTCAAAGAATTCAAAATATAGACCACAAATACAAAGTCATCGACGGTTTGGTCAAACTCTGAGAGAGCGGATGCGATGTCACCCAAAGAGCCAAACGATATCTCAGAGAAGACCAAATTTCCTGACGATCTATAGATGGAATGGAGGAAACGGAAGCGCTCTTTATTGGACTCAAACTGACGCCAAATTCGCTCAAACTCTGTCTGATCTAAAGTATAGTTCAATGCAAGACTCGGATGAGATGTCTGTGAATCGAGCTCTTCATTTGCAGCCATTTCTTGGTTGTAATGAATATTATTTCGATAATGAATGTGATTATGGTTTGAATGGTTTGAATGCGAAGAATAGTGGAACTGATGGTGTGTTTGATGGATATTACAGTAATAGCCATTCGAGTGATGACTTCGATTCCGATGCAAACAATTGTGTACTCTTTGTCCTCCCACTCGATGTCTGGCCATTGCCATCGACTGCATGTCATTCGAGTCATTAAGTCTTTGGATGTGTTCTTCATTTTCATGACCAATGTTTGCATCAAAAGACGTCTCCATTTGTTCAAAAGTCAACTCATTTGAGTCACAATTAGCCCTCCATTTGGCCATCGTTTCGGTCTACCACTCGTCAGACCTGTGGCCACAATTCACGTCTTAAGCATTGATTGTTTGATTAAAAACAAAACAATTTAATAATTGTTGAATCGATTGACAGCTTTTGTGGGCTTTAAACGAATCGAAGAATCAATGAATGAATGAATGAATGAATGAATACTTTTTCGCTAATAAATTACGATCTCTTTTGACAAAACTTTATTATTGTTAACGAAATCAATGATTGTTTTGATATTAATTTAATACGGTTTTAGACAATCAATGACTGAAGCGATTCATGTCATAGACTACCGAAGAAGTGTTTAATGTTAACACAAACAATAAAAACATGCGAACAGTTTGTGACCGAAATAGTGAGTGTTTGAGACAATCAAAGGTTGAGTTGAGTCGAAAATGAGGTCAAATACTATTAATACTAACTTATGATTAAGTTATGGGAAGTGCTATCAAATGGTTGACTCAAATCACGATTAAAGTGATTAATAGAGATTAACCTGAAATGCATTCAAAAAGCCATGTGAATGACCTAGCTAACACTCCAAGACCACATTGAAGTCTGATCCAGGGGTCAGGGGTTAGTCTAAGCTTTAAAAATAACTGAAAAGTTTGAAATATTTGTTTATTTAGGGTTTGAACGAAACAATCAAATACTTGAAAACATATTTGAAATAATTTAAAACAAAATCATTTAATAACTATAAAAATGAGGTTTTATTTGACAAAACATTTATTTGAAAAGTGTATACAAATTGAAAACTTGTTTCATATGTTGTTTCGTTCAATGCTATCAACAGCTGATTGTCTGTCAGTTGGTCTAAGTCTAGATTTCATTTTATTTTCATTTATTGTAAATTCAATTCAATTCAACAAATAATATGATTTAAATAATTGGTAAGTATTTTGTGAACCATTATTTCATTTGATTTGTATTTGATATAAATTTGTGTTAAAAATAATGAATTTATAAATAGTTTTTGTTGCCATACATTGCCATACATTGAGTGCATTGCAATGAATGTCAAAATAATGTCATTTTAAATGCTTTTCATTTCCTTTCAATCACTAAATCTATGGTTTGTTTTGTCTTCACATAAATGAACACAACTTTCAATCAAATGTTGTTTTCAATCATTTTGTAAAATCTAAAAACATCTTAAGCCTTACCTGTGCTCTCGTAGTGTTGATTATCTGCCATTGAATGGCATGATTCAAATGAAGACAACATTCACATCACTTTGAATGCAATGATTGCAAACGATTTCATCATTTCATTCATTCATATGTTTTGACATTTATTTAGTTATTGTCTCAAAACAACTCATTGTCTTTAATGGATCCATTGTTGTCACTGTTCGGCACAGAGTCAGACATCGATGACTACAGGATCGAAAACAATGGCAAAACTCTACTATCAAAGAGAGATTATTTGCCCCCTGAGGTCGAAGAGGGGAATGTTGAGTACAAACTGAAACTTATAAACCCCTCTCAAAGCCGTTTCGAGCATTTGGTCACTCAAATGAAGTGGAGGTTAAGGGAAGGTATGGTTCATTCAATTCAATGCTTATCCAAATATTAAATACTGGTTGGCCTGAAGGACAGGGAGAGGCTATATATGAAATAGGAGTGGAGGACAAGGGTTTGTTGGTTGGATTGTCCGACGAAGAGGTGACGGCTTCGATGCAAACCCTGTATTTGATGGCAGAGAAATTGGGCGCAACTTTGACTGTGTTGAGGGAAAGGCTTATAACGGGTGACGAAAATTCAAGAATTTCAAAGTATTGTAACGAAAGTCATCAAAAATGTCGAAAAGTGGTGGAAGTGTTGGTACGAAAAGTACCCGACGATCAGCAGACCATTGAGTTAAGAATAGCTGTTTTGGGAAACGTCGAGACCGGCAAAAGTACTCTATTAGGTCTGACATCCATTTTCATCCTATCATTCATTTACGTTAATATTGATTATTATTTTCAATTTTGAAGGAGTTTTGACTCAGGGAGAGGTTGATAACGGAAGGGGTATTTCTATTAATGTGATTAATTTTTCAAATGGTTTTATAGTAAAATTTCTTTAGGAAGCGCTCGATTGAACCTCTTTCGGCACAGACATGAAATCCAATCGGGAAGGACTTCAAGTATTAGTCGTGAAATTTTGGGTTTCGACACAAAAGGAGTTCCCATTACTTATAGTATATATCGAACCCCTGAAGAAATCTGTGAAAAGTCTTCAAAGTTGATAACATTTATTGATTTGGGCGGACATTACAAATACCTGAAGACAACTGTCTTTGGCTTAATGGCAATGAATGGTCACTACGCTGTGCTTGTTGTCAGTGCCATCGGAGGAGTTGTTGGAACGGTATTACGCTATTCATTGTTAAGGTTTTTACAAATAAATTAATTTCTGTTCATTAGACTCGTGAACACTTGGGTCTGGCGCTGGCATTGGATGTACCCATTATAGTGGTTGTCAACAAAACAGATCTCGCGAACAATGACACACTTTCTGCAACACTCTCTCAATTGGAAACTCTTCTCAAATCTCCTGTTTGTAAAAAAGTAATTATTTTAAAGTCTTTTTAAAACACATTTTAATGAAAAATACTTCAGATTCCGATTAGAGTTGAGTCAGAAGACGATGTGATAACGAGTGCGAGTTGTCTCACATCTGACAATATTATCCCAATCTTCATAGTTTCGTGTGTCTCAGGACAGGGGTTGGATTTGTTATATCAATTTTTATATGTTTTGCCCCCTTCTATCACTGCCAAAGAAAGGGAAAGACTTATTCACATGGATTTGGAATTTCAGGTGATTTTCATATCTATTGATAACTTTAACTGACATTATGTGCCCCTTAGGTCGACGAAACATTTCAGGTGCCAGAAGTCGGTAAGCATTCATTTAAAATATTTTAATGTATTTGCACTCAACTGAACCCTCGTATAAGATGTGTGGCCACAGATCTGTCATCAAAGCTATCATTGCTTTCACACAACAGTGTATGCATTGAAAGCGATGTACTTTCTGTGGATTAATGAAAACACAATTTCTATGTCATATAAAATATACTTTTTTTGAGACCATTTCCGTCAAAATGAAGTCTTTTTTAAATGATTCAATATTTAGGTTCAGTTGTCGGCGGACTATTGATGTCAGGCATCATAAGAGAAGGCGATTCGCTTCAAATCGGACCCTTAGATGACGGCTCATTCAGTAGAGTTCAAGTTTGGTCATTGCAAAGGCATAAAGTCGGGTGCCGTGTAGTGAGGGCTGGAGAGAGCGCAACGTTAGCTCTGAGTAGTGATCGAATCGATTTAGAGAGAAGTCTTCGTAAAGGAATGGTTGTAATCAATGAGCGCAAACACAACCATTCCGTTTGCCTCTACTTTCAGGCGAGAATTCATGTCTTATTTCACGCGAAGACAATTTATGCCGGCTTTCAAACCACTGTATATATTGGGAACGTTAGGCAAACGGCTATTGTTATAGCAATTATGGGCAAAAGATGTCTTTCCACCAATGAAACGGCTTCTGTTATGTTCAAATTCATTAAACATCCCGAATATATCAACTCTGGCTGTCGGGTCCTATTCAGAGAGGGGCCCTCCAAAGGCATCGGACATGTCTTACAAGTGTTTCCATATAAAAACTTTGACAAAAATAATAATTTTTGACATTTATTTCACTATTAATTTCATTATAAATTTTAAATTAATTTTTATATTTCAAACAAATCATTATTTTTCAAAATCTCTAAACATTTTAATTTTAAATTATTTTTTAAACATTTTATCAATTGATGAAATATTTTAATAATTGTAAAATCGTTTGAAATGACCCTCAACTCGTAATAGTTGTAAAATAAGAGCAGAATTAATGAAACGTATATTTGTTTGAAATTTATTACAAAATTTGCAAATCATTTGTTAATTATAAAAGAATTATAAATAAAAATATTTTAATTAAATAAAGACTTCTTTAATGAATAAACACTTCAATTGAAGTGTATTTTTTAAACAATTCTACACTTTATTTCATACCTAAAAGTCTTTTCAACCCTTCGTGTTATATCACATACACCTGAGATGAGTGAAAACAACTCAATTGTATAGAAAACAAATACACTATTATTGCCAATATTTTAAGGTTTCTCTGCCTGTGAAGGGGTTTATCGTTGTACCAAGGGGTATTTAATAAGTTTCTTTTACCCCTTGCTGAACCACTTTCTTCACATACGTACCCCAGCCCTCGACCCCATTTGATGAAGAATTTCATTAATTTTAATTTGTATTGACTTTAATGATTGAAATGTTTTCAGACATCAAATGTCTGATAAGAAATCATTTAATATTTTTAACTTTTAATTAAATTTTGCACAAAATCTCTCTCTCTCTCTCTCTCTCTCTCTCTCTCT
>JAQIXR010000130.1:0-48162 GCA_034700825.1 Quadroppia sp. Gr-Ori-00064 | reverse complement strand
ACAACCCCTGAGTAAGGGGTATATCAATCAATAAAGTCTCTATAGTTTGCTCCCATTCTCTCTCTTGGAATTCAATGTTTTATACCATTAATAATAATTATTAGTTTAACGATTAATATATAAAACCATTTAATAATAATGAGTAAAAAATGTTATAAACTATTATTATTAACAAATAAATGATTTAACAAAACATTAAATCAAATCTCAAATTATATTCAAATATCACTTATAATTGAAGAACAAATGAGTAGTGAATTAATAATTAAAATTCTCTTATCTAATGTAAAATCGATTCAATTGTCTTATAATTAACTTATTTGTCAATCAAAAGTTAAAAGATATTACAATTGATTTGAAAACAATAAACATTTTTATTCATAAATAACTCATTGAAAATACATTATAATCGTTATGAATGATAGCCTTTATTTGGGAATCGGTATATAAGGGGTCATAAAAAATAAAAGTAAACACATTTAAAATATTGTTCACTATTTATTGACTGATAAACCTTTTAAAAATCATTTTGAAATGTTTTTGTCCTTCCCATTGATTTCCACTAATTTTCACTAATAAAACCAGTTTTGCTATTAATCAGAGAATACTTTTACAACTATTATAACACAGTTAGCCTTGGATTATACCTCTCTATATTACAGTGTATTATAAAATGCAAAATAATAATAGAAATACTCTTTACTGTTATATAGATTTCATGTTTAAAAATCAGGAAAATATTTGTCTAATATATTCTTTGAATTTTTAGCTTTTTATTACTTTTCGATTCATTCAAGGCTTGTATAACCGATTGACTGTTAAGTTGAATATTAAAACTCAAACAAAACTATGTTTAACAGCATTTTCTATACGTTTTTGTATGAATTTGTGTTTATTTTAAATAATGTTTAATTGCATTCAAATTGTCAGCATTTTTGATGATAAGCAATGGACTGTTAATGTGATGTATGTTTGAGCGCACAGTTAGACAATTGTGAGAGTGGTTGTGAAATGTCATCTCAAAGAATAATGGATTCTAACCTTTAAATGGATGACAGAGTTTTAAACACAATTCATATAATTATTTGTAAAAAATTCTGCAAAATATATATAAATAGTTTCATAACTTTTTTTTGAAATGGATTTGAAATACGATTTTGTTATGAAAATGTATTTGTTTTTGACGTCTATTATAATTTGATTTTGATTTTTGTGTTGAAAACAAAAATCGGAACAAAGAATGAAAGCAAATATAAGTGAATTTCATTCATAAATAAAATTCAAATGCAATTGAAATATATTATAAATATAACCATTGGTTTGACATCAATCACATCCGACTTCGTGGACCCGAACCAAAAGATGTTATCTTTTAAGCTATTGTTATGTTTTATAGCAATAAACGAGTTATGTCTGGCTATGAGTTTTACTGCACAATACGATGCTATGAAGAGTACGACAAATAGAGCGCCTACACCATTGCCATTAGTGTCTGTGCC
The DNA here is from genome assembly GCA_034700825.1 of Quadroppia sp. Gr-Ori-00064. Lineage (NCBI taxonomy): Eukaryota > Metazoa > Arthropoda > Arachnida > Sarcoptiformes > Quadroppiidae > Quadroppia > Quadroppia sp. Gr-Ori-00064. The sequence goes on along the minus strand of JAQIXR010000130.1, from coordinate 46,663 downwards.
ATTGAAAGGCATCACTGGCCTAACAGCCGCCGCTTCCATACAAATAAATCAACCGAAACCCAAACATATCGATAAAATTCAAACTGTTTTACTGAATATAACATTATTAACGACTTCTATAAGCCTTAAGTGGAGATTCTGGGTCATAACCAAGACCAGACACAAACGCCTGTCCACCACTGCCAGTGTTCACAAAGAGCGCCGTGCCCTGGAATGGGTGATCAAATTGAGACAATTCTCAACACTTAATGTCAGTGTATATAATGTTAAAGATGAGAACAATTCAATTGATGACATTCTCGTTCACAATCAGACATATAATTACACTATAAAAGGCTTAAAGCCTTTCACTGCTTATGAGGTCTGCATTGAATCCAATCACGCAATCAGTGATAATATGTATTCAGTTGTGAATTCTTATCATAAAAATTATGAAATTTGTAAAGAAATTGTCACAAATGGCATCAGTAGACAAATGGTCACAAACATAACCATCGCTTCGGCAATATCTTCGGCGTCTACTACTGTCGTCATTGTTATTATGTTTTGCTGTTGTCGTAGAAGTAATGGTCGAACAGGTGGTCAAAAGTCTAAGTCCATACGAAGTAGGGGTAAAAGCTATAAATATCAGAGACTATGGAAATGGTTGGATAGATCACCGCAGCGGTCATATAGGTCTTCATCGTCTATGACTGCCTTGAATAGCAAAGCTCATGTCAATCGTCCTATACTTAATCCAGTAGTGAATACCAAAGACTTCTATATCAATCGTCAGGACATTAAATGCATTACCGGAAAGAATGTCAAAGTCTTCACAAAACAATCCAAACAATTGAAACCAATAATAAATTCTCAAAAATATTCAAGAATTAGGAATAATATAACAACGACATCAATGTTCAGAAGACGATATGCCCGGCCCAACAGTTGGCCTTTGATTGACACTGAGAGCACTTGGCTTAAAACACAGTCCAATCCAAACATATCAAACACAAAGAGTAAACTATGGTTTCATTCAATGTCTTCAGACGTGAACATCAATACGAGTCTATCGAATGTAGAGTTTGTTTAATCAAACGAAAGGGTGTTTTGTTTTGTTAGCAAATAATTAATGAATTAATTATCAACGAAACGAAGGGTCAAAAAAGTTTTATAAATTATTCTGTTTTTTGTTTTGCCATTTAATAGTCAAAAGGATTTAGATGTAAAAACATATGGTTTTCATGGCTTGTGTGCAAAATGTTATTCTTTGCCAAACAAATAAATTGCATTCAAAAGTAGAGAACTGTATAACCAAACCATACATTAATGAGGACTCAGAAGAGGTCTTCTAATCAATGATTTGTCAAACTCTTCCCAACACTGGTATACACTCGAGATCTACTTGAGTCCAATATTATGGTTACGACAAATATATCATTTTATTACCTTTTGATATGTTTTTAGTGTCAAAACAATTGCCTTTTCAAAGATATTTCATTATTTTGAAACTGAAATTAAAATCAAGTCTTGAAAAGTCAATCAAACGGAAAGTTCAGTCATTTATTGGAAAAATATAAATGTTATTAACTTTGGTCTACTTTGCCATCACTTCTACCTTTGGATCAAATAAGTTCGACTCAAAGAAGTGATTCTCACAAATACATTATTTCCGTTTCAATAAATATACACAACTTTTGCGTTTATTTACAATTTTCCGAAAGTTATCAGATTTTGACGTTATTTTCAAACATTGAATAATAATTCTTAGCCCTGGTATATATGGTTATATGTAGGCGAAAAATCGATACATAATCAAAATGTATTATTTTATGTCAATATTGTTTAAAGACTTTTTATTACATAATTGAACGCAATTTCAAAGAATATATTGTTTTAAATCAATATTTAATTATTATTTATTTATTAGTTATATATTAAATAAAAAAATTTTAAAATTTAAAAATCATTTCATTTTAATTCAAATCAATTCTTAAGACAATTGTCTTCAAAATGATATATCTCTTCATCTCTTCAAAGCATTAGTTTTAAATTCTTGAAATAAAAGTGAATTTCTTTTCTTATTAGCATTTAGTTATTGTATTGAAAGTAACAGACTATGTGAGGGGTGGTAGGAATAGGCATCGATTCGGTGCCATATATGCCTTGAAAACATATCTTGTTAGTTGAAAAACTGGTCTGTTTTTCTGAAACTAATTTTATCATATTTTAACCCTTCCCTAAAATTCAGGTGCGATGACAAATGAAGGACACATTTGAGCAAAAAAAAGTTAATTTTTAATAAATTCAAAAACTTTGCTTCAATTCAGTCACGTCTTAGTTATTCGACGAAATTTGTATTAATCAAAAAATTTAAATAAATTTTAATTAAAAATAATATAAAAAACTTAATATTTGAATGAATTTTTTAAATATATGAAAGCATTAAATATTAAGTGAATTATTTAAATAATTATTGAATATATCGAAAATATTTCATAAAGTTTTAGTTCAATAATGTATTGAAAATCAATGATTGAATGAAAATGTTTTTAGGGATTAATTACTTTTCAATAAATAGGAATAAAATATATAATAAAAGTAAAAATGTTTTAAAAATATAATTATTTTTTAATTTTGTTCAAATAATTCTATAATAAATGCGTCAAACAATACATACGTCTATTGTCTTCAATGTTGTCAAAAGTGGATATGTTATGAGTTTTGAATATTTCAACACATGTTCTGCTGATTATATCCCCGGCGGGAGTGGGAGGCCAACAATACAGGTTATCCCAAACCGCCGAACACAACAAACCTGTAATAAATAGACAAAAAACAATCATATTTTGTATATTGTATTTGAGTTACACTTTTGAGGTTTAAATGAATTTAATTAATAATAAAAATCAAAACAAATTCAGATTAAAGTGTTTTAAAGATAACTATATTTAAGACATTTAGTCATTATTTCTCATTTGATATGATATTAAATTACGATTAATGTGAGTATTTTACTCGAAATATTCTGTTCCAGAATTGCATTCAATAGAAATCCCAATAAAATATATAGACTCTAATTATTGAATAAATTGTCAAAAATGTCATACATTTTGTTATGAAATCAAAATCTATTGAAGAAAAAAAATAGATTTTCCTTTCAATACATATTTTATTTGATTTTTACAACAATTAAGCATTTCTTTAGATTTATATCAATTGGAGAGAAATGATTGCTTTGAAGAGTTTGAAGACCTTGAATACACTATTGATAAGTGATTGAATAGATTTGTTAAATGTGTACTAAATGACCCGTTTCAGACTTTCAGTCAAAAAGATGAACAAAAGATATGAAAATCTTTCCTTTAAATAATGTCCAAAACTATAAAGTCTTTGAGAATCGAAATCCAATATTTTTTATGCTTATTTCGATCGTTGAGAACAACAAAAATCAATATTATAGTCAAATTTGAACTAAATTTACATTCAATTTAACGTAATTACAATGAAATATTGTATTAAAAACATTTGATAATATTTTACAGACATTTGACTCGTTTTTACTATCGCTTAATTAACCCATTTTTAGTTGTAATGAACGCACGAAACGCTAAATAATTGATGAGTCGATTGTTCACAAAATTAACTACAATTCAATGGTTGAAAACATTTGAAAATAAACTTTTCATATGATATAATAATTTTCCAATTTATCAATAATTAACCCCTGGTTAACGCATAGGCTTTCAATTTTGCAAATAATCATTAATTACTTGTAATAAAAAAATGTTTTCCACTAATAAGCACAGCTAACCTTGGTAACTGCATGACCAACTCATTTTGATTTGTGATTTAATTATAATTTTGTTTTTTAATGCATTTTATTGTCCTTTAAATTCTATGAATGACTTCAATGTGTATAAAAATATATTTCTGTACTTATTTTCTGTAATATTTTGTGAATTAATGCAAAAATCATTCATTAAAATAATATTTTCTTATATTTGATATTTGATACAAAGAGAAGAAATTTTTATTAAAGTTTTTATTAATGATTTTTTGATAAAAAGGTTTTCATTTCGCGAAAACAATTTTTCATTGCAAGTTATGAGTATTTATTGCAAATATTTTATTTAAAACTTTTAGTAACATTTTGTAAATACTGTCGTTTATAATATAAAATTAAAATTTATTCTTTGCTATAATTTTCAAGTAATGTATAAAAGAGATGAGAACTGGAATTCATTTGGAAAGACATCATATTTATCACAGAGTAAAGGCTCGACAGTTGAAAACCAAGAGTTTTGGTCAAAGTTTTAAATCAATTAAATTAAATCTTTTGAAATCCTTTCCAACAGTTTTCATGTTTACTATTTTATAGTATATTTTGATATATTTTTTTCATTTAAAACTCAGTGAAACAAACGATTTATTCTATCATTAATTTTTGATTAAAATGATATAAATTAAATATTTTAGCAAAAGATAAAAAACTTGAATCAAAACAATATATTATTAATATTGAGATTTAAGAAAGATTTAAGAGTTTTTCAATTATTTCGTATGAATTCAATTAAATATTTTATATCAATATTGATTCAATTGTTTGAAGCAATACTTTGGGAATACAAATGAAGACAACAATACCTGTCATTGAATAGAATTCACACAAAAAATAATTGATTTTTTATGAATTTCTAAACATTTATATATTTTAGGATTTCATTACAATTCAAAAAAAGGAAAAGATTTCACAATATTCTGGAAATTCATTATAAACATAAATATTTTATTATATGTTTTGTGATATGAAATGTCTCTGATTTTAATGATAACTGGAATGATATGAATGAAAATATAACATATTCTCTGACAATATTAATGATTATCTGTCTCTCATATGAAACAGAATCTCACGAATTATATACACTTTTATTAGGGTTTGCAACTAAAATGTGTCGGCTATAAAATCGTGTCAATGATATGAAAAGACTTTAAGACATGAATTAAATTTCTCATTGAATTGGAATTTTAAACCAAATTTTGAATTATTTTTTGAAATTATACAAAAAATCCTAAAAATATATTCTTTTACTCTTCGATGAAATCATTAATTTTTTTACGAACTCTTTTTGTAAGTCTTTTATCAAATACTAAATATAATACATTGAATGCATATAAAACTTATCTCTGGTTTTGTAAAAAACAAAAAATGAAAATATGTTTCGAAAAAATCGATATAAAATATATTAATTTAATTTAAATTATAAATGAGATGAAAGTAAATGTGAATTATATTTGAGAATATTGTCAACAATCGAAGCACTTAATGATTGGCAAATATTAATATAAATTATATAAAGAGATTAATGTTATTTCAAATCATTTTGAACATAGATTAGACCTACGAATGAAAACTAAATTTATTTTAGATTAAATTTTAACTATTAATTGATTTTTAATGTATTTTTCACTCAAATTTCAAATGTTATCTCAAAACAACATAAATAGCCTCTCATTTACTCTATAAAATTGAAAGGTTTGTCAATCCATTAAATGAACTCAAATCTAGTGATAAGTTTTTGTTTAAAATATGACAAAAAAATCATTACTTTTAATATCTGTTTTTATGTAAAAAAGTGTTATTTTAACCATTAGTTGAGTTATATTTTAAGTGAAAAGAACTTTATGAATGATTTCAAGGATAATGTTTGACGGCTTTTGGGGGACAAAGAGAAAATCTAACTTTTCTTTGAGTTTATTGTGTTTTTCAAACAAAATTCTTACATACATTCTATTGGATAATATTCTAAATTCCCCCTTTCAATACCTTAGGGGGTATTTTGAACCTTTGGGGAAATTTTTACTCAATTATTTTGAACACAAATAGGAATAAATTTATTGTGATTAAAGACTAATTGGTATTCACTTTATTGTCATTCAAGCAATGGGTTTAAAAACGATATAAAGTTTGCAAAAAAGGAGAGAAAGGGGAGGAGAGAGAGAGAGAGAGAGAGAGAGAGAGAGAGAGAGAGAGAGAGAGAGAGAGAGAGAGAATGTTCGTAAAATAGCTTTCAAAAGTTAGTGTCAAATATGACAGAATATTCTTTGTAATCACAATAAGAACATAAAGTTTGACACAAATCCGGGTCATTTAAATTGATTCAATTTTCATGTTTTTTAACTAACTCTAAAACTCGTCAAAAATGTTTTGCGAACTTAATTACAAATAAGACAAACAAGAGTTTAGTCATCAAAACAACTCTTGGTTTCATTGAAATATTACTTTAAAATACATTATAACAGAAATGAACGAATAATTATATTTTTAATTATTTATAAGTTTTCAAAGTATTTCAGTTAATAATAAATGAATTTTGTGTTGTTTTAAAAACAATTTGAAATTTAAATGAAACAAATGTTAATAATAAATGTCATCTGAAATCGGTTTCTTTAGTTGTGTTTTGCTGTCTATTTTACTGTCAATTATTGCAAATCATTATTTCTTTCAATAAATAATAATTTACTAAAAAGTAATAGAATTTCTTCACTAATAATAAATGTTTCGATCGATGGAAAGTATATATAATTATCGATCATTTGATGGTTTCATTAATTTCAAAATCGATGAAATTCTAATAATTACAACAATTTTATTTATAACAAATTCTAACAAATAATGAATTTCTCGCAAAAAAACACTTCTTTTGACCTAAAGTTGCCAAACAATAGACAACTTCATGTAATTCTTACCGGAATTTGAATCCGGTATCAAATGTTGATACGAGAGACGACATCGCTCTCCATCCCAATCACCATCCAATCCATGGCCGGTTATGTTATCCATATCACAGAAAGGTATTTATCATTAAATAAACCCAAAAATCATATTATTATAGAATATCTCAAATCAATTCAATTCACATTCATTTGAATACTTTTGGCGAACTTTGAAAAGTTTTTCATTAAATAACTTATTTATGAAAATAATATTCAATCATAAAATCTATGAAAAAAAGTAAAAAAAAAGTTTCAAATCATAAGAAATTTATTTTGATTTTTCGATACAGTATTTAATGTTAACTAAGAAAATAAGTTTTTTTTTATTTTACATTTAATCAAATGTTCTTTGAATTGAATGTTTATATTAAGCAACAGTTTATCACAAAAACACACCGAATATAGGGCTGGTATGCGGTGCCCAACAGATAGAAAGAGCTTTGAGAGTACAGATCAAAGTATTATATGAATGAGATATTATTGACTAAAACAGCAGCAGTTGGTTTGCATGCCATCCCTGTGCCTATCGATCGAGAATTATATGATAGCGCATGGCTTCACATGAATCACATCTTCAGATATGGCATAAAAGCTGTTGTTTTTCGTCAGTAAAATTAAATCGAAAGAAATTTTTATCAAAAATGTTAATCAATTGAGAAAAAAGTCTATTATTTGTTAAGTAATCGAAAATTCATTTAATTTTCTCATAGAAATGAAAACAATTTTTTGTTTAGTTTATAGAAAAATCTCATTAAATGAGAAATAAAGTATTCATTGAAATAAATAACACTTTTTATTGAAATAAATGTTTTATATTTTTAATGATTAAAAGTCTAATAAATGATTTGTTTTATTAGACTTTTTTAATAAAATTAAATTAAAAATATTACAAATGATTCAAATTGTATCACATTTTTCATTCAAAATAATTTAAAAATATTTATTCAAAAAAATTTTTTTGTCTCATTTAATGTCAAAAGCATTCGTAGTCAAAACGGAACTCAATGTATGGTAAGAGTCAGTCGTCGGTCCAGTCGTTAAGATTTGTTTCTTTCATTGATTTAAAACTCATTTAAATAAAATATTTATAAATTATTTGAACAAATGAATCGATTTTTGACTTTAAATGCACTTAAAATCAATTAAATCTCAATTCAATTCTTCGTTTCATTTCATATCATTTGATTAGAAGTCACACAAACGATGGCGTTATTAAAGGGTGTCCTTATGAAGAACCCATCGTTTGTTCGTATGATCGAAGCTGTGGGTCAACCACTGCTGCTCTAGAATCCAATACCTCTGATCACTCAAATATAAAGGCTTTCCTCGTCTGAAATGAATACAAATTTCAAAATCAAATTCAAACCATTCGTCGAATGATTAATACTTGAGATCCCGATCCTCTTCACCGAAACCATCTAAATATACCGAACCCCAAACACAGGCCCGCTTTCCTCTGATGACAATAACCGTCGATGAATTACAGGCCAAATAAATAGCAGTTCCGGCGCTACATATATTTGAATGCTATCATTGAAACAATAGATATTTCATTAAGAGATCATTGGATCAAATGATTCGTGTCTTACAACGACTGCTTCCAAACCAGTTTCAGATCGACAACAGTTTTCTCGCATACAAACCAATGTCCCACATATTAGACAAATAGAGGGATCTTTTGGCACTTTAGAGCAAACCCGACATTGTCTTTGATGGTAAAACATGAAGAGCTGGTCATAAATGGCCGGTAATCTCAAAAGTGAGGGTCGTTTCCAAACGAGAGGAGGATTTCTCAAAAGTTTCTATTATTTGAAAACAAAATCAAAACAAATGGCAAACAATGAACAGCCGATTCCATACCCGGGCGCCAATCAGTGAATTTGATGCAAAACTGATGTATTCGTGACACCAGGTCTGCATCAGTTGTTTCGGATCTGACGTCCAATTAAGACAATATGTGATTGGATTCGATGTTATGGAGTCGATGCTGAAGACAGGCAACGAACCCATACATAAGAACTGAACCAAAGTATTGAACTCTTCGTTAATGTCATCAAACAAGTCGGGAAAGGGTTCTGAATAGAGATGATGTGATAGCATAGACGCCATGCGAAGGAATGGTAGACATAAGTTAATGACGGCTTCTTTCAGTTCAATGTTTGACCAAAACTTGTTTTTCTAGAAATATATTCAATAAATGAAAACATTATTAAAACAAAACCAATTCTCACCGAAAGATAGGTCTCTTCGTCGAGATTGATGTAAAGCGAACTGTGCTCTAAGTTGTCGATAACGTAACCCAAATGTGTTGTCAAATCATTGAACTGATTGTCAGTGTTTTTAAGTGACATTTCTTTCATTTCAATCCTTTGCCTCTCAGTCATCAAACACGACAACTGTGCCAATGATTGCACATATTTCAAGTTCAACAGCACCTGCACTACAGCTGTGAAGTAAGCTATTGGACAGACATGATATGAGTGACAACTCAAACCAAACCATGAGATCAAACCTTTGTCGACATTGAGGGGCAAAGCATAGAATATTTGGACGAGTAGTGATGAGACGTCTTTTAGGAAAACCGGGACTTCTTTTTCGATTGTCGTTAGACTAAAACTGTTTTCTTCGACGGGAAGACCAGTCAATTGAGACCAGAGGTTGTCATTGATGTTAGAGATGACGACCTTTGCATTCAATGCTGACATTCAATTGAAAATAACATTCAATTTAATATAGAATTAGAGAAAAGGGCAAAAAATCAAACCTAAAACGTGAAACAGAGGAACAAAACAGGACTTCGTAGCGCCGAATGCATTGCTTTTGCTCTTCTTAATGAGTAGATCCGATTCCAAATTAGTTCTTGAGATCGAAGACAAGAACAAAAACAAACTCTGCGGTGACGGCGGGACACGAATGTTGCGATATTGAGGACCGGTTGCTTTGGTCAAGTCCTCGACAGCACTTCCTAATAATTTAAGGAACTCTGAGTCCGGATGAGAGATATTGGACAACAATTGCAATATTTCTGAAGCGACGGCTCGTATGTCATTGGGTCTACATTTCACAATAGCTCCGATTTCACCCATTGATGGGTTGATTGGGAGCACACTGTTAGCCATCTGTCGACACAATGGACATGAATATTCTCCCTGTTCTATTCCAAGCCTGTTCTGTGTCTTCGGAACAGAATAACGTTTTAGTAAAGAATTCATAAGAGAATGAAATGTCATTTCAATGCAAACCTGTTGTAGTCCTCTTAGGGATGAGATGTACGACTTATGACAATCCAAATGGAGATAATGACCGCATGACTGGACATGAACCCCACCGTCCCATCCGATGCTGATTGAGTTAAGCCATGAGTTTTTGTCAAAATATCGATCGAATTCATCGATTCTTTCCTCCATATGTTTGCCGAAAGTTTTCATGTTTTGCAAACAAATCACTTCGTCTTCAGAATTGGGTATTTTTAGACTGTCCTCAACAGTCGAATGTCCCAAAACACTGGTCGACTGCAAAAGCACTACCTGTCCAAACAGTTTGCTATTAGAAGTGGGTCCGCATTGACCACAGATAACACATTCGTATTCCTTTGACAGCAGTAGTGATGGACTCGAAGCAGTTGAAGAAGTGTCTGATGAGTGAAGTGACTGTTCGTCGCTTTCCTTACAATTGGCTTCTTTTTCGATATTTTTCATAAAAGCCTTTTGTTTGGACGCGAACTCATCCATCAATTTCTTCTGCCTTTCCCGTGCTTTACGTCTACGTTCTTCGCGGTCTAATTCCTCGCGATTTGGTGTCAGTTTTGTCCAAATTCTGTCACGAATTTCAGTAATGATTTCTTCGCCGTTAATATTCAGTTGAATGAATTGATTGAGTAATTGTTCGATAAAAAACGGTCCGTCGCCTATACGACTGTCCAATGACTGTTCACATTTTGTGGGTTTGTATGAATCGGGTCTTCCGCTCAACTTAGAATGAAGTCTTATAAGCAATGAAATGATAGTCTCATTAATATTAAGAACAGTTCCAGAAGAAGGCGGAAGTGCTTTCATTAGTTCCCTAACAATTAAGTGAGGGTTCGAACGATTAGGGGTTGAACTCAACTCCATATGCGATGTGTGACTCTCAGAGTCAAATACTCTTCCCTGTCGTCGACGACTCAATAAAAGCATCCTTTGATCTGTCGGTCGAACAGGTCTTAGCCTATGATTTCTACAGCGAAGTCTTGCTGGACCTGCAGTTGAGGCGACGACAGACATGTTTCCATTGGTGGCAACACTTGTGTCCACACTTTCGCTGCTCATTAAAGAAGGCCTGGGATTAGGAAAGAAAAGGCTTTGATGAGAATTAGTCGGATATGTCGACACAGAAGTCATTTGTCTGTTCTCTAAATTTAGTGGAACTAAAGCTGAAGAAACATTTGCCGAAGTATTGGGCGGCGGCAGTAATGCCAGGGGCACTAAAACGGTAGGTAATTGTGGTCTTTGTATAGACGATTCAAGACTACGGGCCTCTCCGGCCTCACTAGTGGCCGGACTGTGCACTTCATAGGGCTGTTCGTCTTCATCACTCATAAACTCATCCTCTTCTGGACTATCAGAAGATTCCTCATCGACGTCCATCTCCTCAACGGCGCCGTCCATTGATGGCCGCCTTTCCATTAACTTAACGGAAATGACTGGAGTTATAAGACTAGACATAATCCAATTCGAGGAAAACCATTCACTAAAACAAAGGTCATTCACTTCGTTTGGCACCGGAACTGAAGGATGGGATGACTCGTTGTCTGAGGAAACAGGAGATGGAAATCTAATGGCCATTTCTAACAGATAGATAGTGAGAGCCAGGATTTGGTCGGGTATGTCATGACAATAGACTGCCTGTAATTTGAAGTAAATATTAAAACAAATGTCGAATCGAATCGAATTGAGACTCACTTTATATAAGATGGAAAACACGATTCCATGCAATACTTTGCTGTGTAATAGTCTTCGCGGATCAACAAACCTATTGGTGTCCACTGAGGGAGGAATGCGAAACGGAGGCCAAGGCTGTGAAGTCGACTTAAATTTACCACTTTGTCGAGCACTGGAAATGAAGTGTTTTGGGAATGAGATATAAATCCAAGTAATTGTATATCGAATATAACGAACAAATGCGCGAATCTATCCATCGATGACTGATAGTCACGTCTATGCACAGCCCTAAGCAGCACATGGATGGGGTCGTATTCATTGGCCCAGATCTCTGATTTCGGAAAGAACTGTCCCTGAACTGAATGGTTATATGAAATTAATTACAATTCAGTCAAACGAATCATTCGATTCATACCAAGACTTCCTCCGAAGTCAACGTTAGGTGACTTGAATTCAGCGATTCTGTTGAGAGTCGACTCGAAGTACGTGTTCTGTGAGGACTGAGTTCCACACTTTTCAGGCAAGAGATCCAAGAGTTGAGAATGTGTTTTGTCGCTCATCGCCAACAGAGCGACCATTTCTTTACGAGTCACCTGTTCTTCAGTCATTCCCAGGTTGTTGTGAACAGACAATAGGGTCGCGATGTGTGTGAGCGCCGACTCAAGCATTGGCATAATCTGTTCCGATTCGAGAAATCCTTTGTAAAGACTGATATCAGTTATAGAGAGGGAAAGGTAGTCCCAAACGTGAAATCTTAAGAGGATTCAAACATATGTCAGACTTTGATCTAAAGATCATTTCATAGTTTGTATAAACCTTTCGAATATTGTTTGTATAAACCAATCGTTGTCGACATGAGTGGCCACTTGTTGGATGAGAAACAGATCCGAATCGATCATTGAGTTGCAAAAGTGGCACTGAATGTAAGTCATTGCCTGGCCTTTGATTTGCAAACCATTCCTAACCCAAAGTCCACAAAGAATTTCATAGAATGAGATCAAAGTCTGCAACGGATGGGCCAACAGTTGCTTCAAGACCTCTTCATTTGGTAGGATCTCTTCAAGTGAGACATTTTGATAACTGACGGCGTGTTGAATGAAAACAGAGAGATAGCGATGTAGTGGTATGTGAAATGTCGACTGCATTGGGTTAGGGATGTCCTCCTTGTCGAAGGCAATCAATTCAAACCAGGTCTGCAACCAATGCATGACATGTTTTATTATTTGAATCGTTTGTTCCGAAGAGTCCTTTGAAATGAAAAACAGTTATCGATTTGTAGTCAACCTATAGATCAAAATTGTGGTCAAAATTGTGGTCAAAATTTACCGGATCTTTGAGATGACATATCAATGTCCACATAGGAGTGGCACATATCTCCAGTTCGGCACTGAATGCCGAATAGTAGGCATTGTTTTCATACTCGACGTGTTCGCTGAGCTCTCTTTGGTTCAAATTCATGCCCTGAAACGCCATTATCAACTCGAGCCAGAAGTCCAGAAGCGCGCAGTCATTCATAAACATTTGGGCCACCGGTTTGTGCGTCAATACGTTATTCAAATCACTAACGATAGGCCAATACCAGTGCTCTTTCAATATTTGGTGATCACATCGGACAACATTGTGGGCATTCTTTTTCGGGTCTTGCATTGGGTTCGACATCAATATACCGGTGACGTCCTCTTCGTCAGCACAGCCTTCGATAGGATATTTCAAACTAATAACTATAACGTAAAGTAATTGTGTTTTTTGGCACAATTTCGTCGCCAACTCTTCGTTGCTGAACAACTGAACGCTGACGTGAACCACACAATTGGAAAGGATGTCATGAATGTTGTCCTTTGACCTCATGTTGCGGTCATTCGTTCGGGACTGACATAACATAAGACTAATACGACTGTAATGGTTGACAAACGTCTCGGCAAACGACTCCTAATTGTCATTAAATTATAGAAAATTACAGAAAAAACATTGAAAACAGTGAAGACGACATCCCATACCTTATATCTCTCGTTCGGCAACATATTCAACAAAAAACAGACCAATTTTTGAGGAAATTCATAAACAATTGTCCAAAACAACAGCTCTTCTAAGAATGTCTTGTGATTTAAATCGCTTTGAAATGAAATAATGTCTAAGAAATAGATGAATGACTTAATGGTAAAACTCAATCATATAAACAATTTTCACCTGACACTAATTTGAACTCATCCGAGTCAAATGGAACCTTGAAGTGAGGCATAGCATGTTTGGCGTTGTTGTAGTTGTCCACTCGTTGTCGGATCACATCCACTATCTCTGAGTCATTTGAATTCAATTCTGCATAAAAACAAATATTAAAATCAAATCAATAAAAATGATTGCAATAAAATTGAGACCATTTGTAAGACTAGAATAACAGTTGACATCATTGAGCGCATCACTTAATACCCCTCTCATAGCGGCGCCCATTTCTGTCAATTTCAATAATATCCCCTTTATATAGACGTCCGCCTCTTCTATGGCTGTGAAACAAATCAATTAATTATTAAATCATTTGTCAATAATATTAACAAAAGTGTCAAATCATATGCAAGTCATAGAGTGGGTTGACCTTCAAGGCTATTAAGGAACAGGTGTTCACAATAAGGGATATCTTAACACCAATACTAACCGTCGGAACTGTTTTTGCGTAAATGCAAAATCAATCGATGGATAACTCGAGGAATAATCACTTTGGCAACACATAGCAAGTCCTCGGGAGGTTCGGGTATATCGAACTGGGTTTTGGAGCCATGAAATGCACAAAATCCCTGTTCCTATTGTTTTAAAGACATTGAGATAAAGAAAACCACTTTTAAGGCATTAATTGATGCAAACCTTCATAACTGAATCGTCGCCACAATCACAGGCACCGCCCGCTTGGCTCCGGAACATATTGAAGTCGTGTCCTTCATGTGAGCCTTTCTTGAAACAGTCGGCACATAATGACATACAGGGAGATATACCACACGTCCGGCACCGGTAGGCCACGAAGTTTGCCGTCCAAACGAGTCCACATTTGGTCGCATTGTCATAGCGTTTGACTTGAGTTCAAATGACATTACAATTAGTTTTGGACAAAAAGTGGTCAACAATTGAGATGTTTATCATATAATATAATATCGAAAAACAATTTAATTAAACATTAATATTGAATCGAATGAAACACATCCAAAAGGGGCGCAAAGGGGCACAAATGGGACACAACAGTACTGACCGTCGAGTGCGAACTCATCGATGGTCTTTCCGCCAGCAATGATCCAATTGATCCAATCAATGGTATCCCAATCGTCGACACGTTTGCGGACATCAAACAAAAACGCAGAGATTTGTGGCAACAGTTTTGGCGAAGATCTGGACATACACTCAATCTTCAGGTACGAAGCCGTCACTCTCTTGCCTTTCCTTAGCATAAGACCCACATCACTGGTGTCTTGTAGTGTGTCCGCCATCGACCACAACAGGACAGACCCCACAGATCACTGGATCAGCTGTAATGCCATTATTGAAGTGTTATTGCAATTGTAATAACATTTATATCCATAGACACAATGAAGACAACGACGACATTATATCGGACTCAACGCTGACATCAATTATGTCTTGTGTTTTCGTTTCAAATCCAATACAAATCACAACTAATTCTCAGATATTTTTCACACGTTATTTATGTCTCAAATGATAAATTATTTAAACATTTAAATGACACAAAATATTATGATTTGTATTACTAAATAAATAAAAAGCAATTGATTTGTGATTTAAAACAAATAAACATTAATTTCAAATAAAAATATTGAAAATATTTGTTATAATAAACAATATATGAGTTTGTAATGAATTGTTGATTGCAATGACTATTGACAACAATTGCTGTCATCGACTCTCATATGAGTCTCACTAATGAGTGCTGTGTTTGAGGCCAACAGTGTTTGTGTGAATCAATAGTTTGTCAAACAGTTTGTTATCTCATAATAATTCACACCATTGTATGCACTCTTTTGGGCGGACAATACGGATGTGGCCCAAAGTGATCACATGCCGACTCTGGTGCCGACCATTTCTACCGGTCCTCTCATTCTTGGTTATCATATGTATGACAAAACAAAGTAAAAACCAATACTTAGTAAACAATTATTTCATTTTTTTCATACTTTCCTTAACTTTATCTGAATATAAATATCTTCTCAAAAGTCTATTCCAATGATTATTGTCCATAAGATCAGATCAAACAATGATTTTTTAATTGTTTTTAATTTTTTATTAATTTTTGAATCAAATAAAAGTTTTTTCAAAGTATTGATTGTATTATAGATTGTGTTAAACTGTTGTCAATTAGTGTTAATTTGATTGAATTGATAGCAAACACATTGAACACGAGTTGGACGTGTGAAGAGTTGGACTTCTGTGCGGATCGGTTGGGCTTTGAGGCCATAGATTGGTTGCACCGGCAGTTGGACGACGACGCCAATGGCAACGTCGACGTCACCGAAAGCAATGAGGTTTCAAATGCTTTAACATATGTTTTGCCGAAAAAGTTATGCAAACTTTCAATCCATTCGACACTTAATGTTTGAATAGTTTTTAGTCATTTTTTAGACATTTTTCTCATTAATAATTGATTGAAAGAATTGAATAATAATTGATAACAACTATCAAATGAATCGCATATAAAAAGTCATAAATTATTGTCTTATCCTTCAAGAGATAGCACTTGATATCAGATGTCAAATCGATGCCAAAGTCAGACTATTAGCCAATACTTGGATTTGTAGATAAAATGTATTAATGTTTTGAACGGCAAAAGTGAAGACAGGCTTTGAATGAGAAAAGAGTTTTTTATTTGTTTTGCAATTCTTTGCAATTCTTTGCTTTAATTTCAATTCCTTATGACTTGTATTTGAGTTATATTTGAGTCTTATTTGACATTTGTTTCACACATTCAAATGAGTGTTGTTTTCACTTCTGTTCTGACGTTTGAAAAGTTTATTTGAACTCAATTTTCACATTCAAATCAAATGTTTTTATGTACTAAATGTGATAAATGTCTTCAAGTTCTTAAGAGATGAACTGAAGTACGAAAACGGTTACGAAAGACAGAAAGTATTTCATGGAAACGACAAACACATTACTGTCGATGAACTCTGGAAGGCCTGGAAGTTGTCGGCGGTTCGGAATTGGACGGTAGACGAGACGGTCGAATGGCTGTGCAATACCGTAGAGTTGCCTCAATATGTGGAACAGTTTCAGACCAACGCTGTCGACGGTTTGGCTCTTCCCAGGTATTCAACATTACCTATAAATGTGTTTTGAATCTAATCTTTTGTCTTAACTCAAGACTCGCTGCGAACACACAATTCATTCAAATACTGGGAATCAATAATCCTATTCATAAGCAAAAGCTTGCGCTCAAAGCCATGGATGTGGTTCTGTTCGGAGCGCCTAAACATCATAATTATATCAAAGATGTTTTGTTAGTCTTTTCACTCGTTATAGCCATAGTTGGCGTTTGGTTTGCATACGTTCAGCACAAGTCATCTCAATTGCATCTCAAGAAGATGTTGAAGGATATGGACTCTTTGCAGAGGGCAGAGCAACAGCTGTCGGGGCTTCAGAAAGAACTCGACAGAACACGAGAGGAACAGAAGTTGGTTTTCAATGAGAAAATCAATTTAGAGAAGAAGTTGAAGGAAAATGAATCTCAGATCGAAAGGTCCGCCTCTTATACCGCTTTGACAGATGTGTCGCGAATTTGTGAACTCGAGGAAGAACTTAACAAAACTCGTGATGAGTTGAGAAGAATAATGACTTCGTCGTCCCGTTGGTCACCGGCGCCGGCGCTGCAAAATTGGCTACAATTGACTCATGAACTCGAGGTCCGGAGCTTCAACTCCAAGCGATGTTCCGCTGAATCCCAATTGTTTGCCGCAAAAGAATCTGTATTTAAATGTTTTTATTCATTTCATGTCATTTATTGTCATTTCTTTGACCCAAAGTGCGATCGTTTGCGCAAAAATAGGGCCAAATTCTTAGGTGCCTTTCGTGTAGCCCACGGGTCATCGATTGACGACGTCGACAATCGCATACTTCAAGCAAAGACAGCGCTTTCAGAAGTGACTCAAGACTTACAGGAAAGGCTTCAGCGCTGGCGTCAAATCGAAATGTATTGTGGTTTCAGTATTACCCATAATCCGGGTCTTTCATACCTCGAACAGGTCTTGTATGGCTCTCCTGTTCACAGCAGTCCTGGATCTCTGCCAACACTGGGATTATCGCGCGCTAACAGCGAGTCAACTATTATAGAAGACGACGACTCAATAGCACTGTCGGGTAAGTCGTGTTATTCAAGTGTTATATTTTTAGTCCAAAACGCTTTCAACACAAAAATAATTTACATTTGTTTTACAAAAGCAATTATTTATAAAAAAATTGTTTTGTTTTGTAAATCTTTATTGAAAACAAACTTCACTTTCATATAATTAATGCAATAATAACTGTTAGGATCTGTTGTGAACGTCTCTGTCGGTGGCTTTGGTTCGCACTCCACTTACGATAAGTCATCTCTGCTTTCAATCAATACTATTCACCGAAAGGTATGTCTATTAATACCAAAACAATAATTATTTTCATTGAATCTGTCAATCAATTCATAAGCACTCGAACGGAACGATGCCTTTGAATAGCAGTTCTGTTGAGACCCCGACCGACGATGAGTTTGAGGACGACATTGAACTGCGAGTCAAACCTATTTCTACCTTTTCTATAGGGAACAGGTCTGTCTACCTGTCCGTCTGTCGCTCCAATGCTTTAATCAATAAAATTGCATCCATTTTTCAGTTCATTAAAAGATTTTTCAAAGACTGTGAATCCAAACCATACGACAAGGCGTTCAAAAATGGTTAAGAGTTTTAGCGAAGATCACGAATCGACTCATAGATATGATGCAAGTATTGGACACATCTGTCATTCAGAGTCATGTAATGAATTACAATCTTGTGGTTCAATGACATCAACATTACAACAGACAAGTCCTTCCAACGACTCTTTGGAAGGGTCTAAAAAGTATGAAAAGTATGACAATTCCAATACAATTGTTTCGCCAATTGTCAGGTCTTTGGATCAATTGGACACTGCTTCCAATAATAGCAATTCTGTCGCGAATTTAGATCTAAACCATAAAACAATGTCCGCAGAGAAGAAGCGATCGTTTTTTGGATTAAGAAAACGAAAAAATTCCAAATTTTTATAAAAAATAATTAATATTTCAATAATTTTTTGACTGAAGTTTTGGTCAATTGTTTTGATTTCTTAATAATTTATTTATATATTAATTGATTTGTTTTTCCTTTTTTTTGGATTGAAATTTTCATTTAAGTTATTGTTATTAAAATTATTTGTCTTAAACTCAACTGTGATTTAGAGAAAGGAATAGTTGTATTGTTTTACATCAGTCCCAATGAAAGGACAAAATTGTTATATTTATAATTTTGATATTCATTTTGTTTCCCATAAATTGATTTGAATTCATATGATGTGAATTCATGTGAACTCTATTTAAATATAATTATTCACTTCAATCAAACGAAACGTTTGAACGAAAGTAATTAAAGTTTATATTTGTATTATTTAGTTCTCTATTCATTACATTCGGTAAGACTTCTCTCAAATGAATTTAGACATTAATATAGTTATGAATTATTTCATAAATAATGATTGAATGAAAACAATGCATACAATGCCTACAAACACAACTGTGCCTTAAATTAATTCTTTCATTCAATTATAACCCTTTCTTAAGGCATAAACAACTCTTTGATTAGATTTGATGAAATATATTGCGATAAAAACTTATTCAAAAAATTGCATTTAAAATGTATTATCCATTTAGTTATGAATGGATTTATTTGTAAAATCTTTTCTACAATTAATGTAAAAAACATTTTTTGTATTCAAATTGATTGTAATAAAACTATTTGTGGTCTAAAAACAATTTATTAAACGATAAAAGATTTTTATTATGAATTTTAATATTATTTTTATTGCAATTCTTTATTTATTTTTATATTATTTTTATGTTTAAAATCACTTTTTAATTGACTAATAATAAGTGAAGTTTAAAACAATTGCTTTTAAATCCAAATTCAATGCTTTTCAACACTAAGTCTTTTATAGAGTAATGAACTTTTGTTATCAAAATTGAGAACAATTTTCTCGTTTGAAAAATAGTCTTTTTTTGTTTTAACCGTTTCTTTACAGATATATAAACTCATAAAATCTTTATCGTTAGTAATGACTCGATTTAATTGACAGTTAATTATCAAAATTCAAATATAGAAACAAAAAATCATTTCATTTTAGATCTTAATAGAGATTTGTTTTATAAAACGTTTTCAATTTTAGATCAAGTCTTGTGTGAACTGTCAGGCCTTCACCCGTTCACCCGTTCACCCACTTTATCTGATTTACAGCCCCTTCTAATTAATACCTGTCCAGCACCGGTAGTGCTCATAATTGATAATTACTTAGTCAGTCATAACTATTTGAATACATTTGAAGGAATGGTTCAAAAGTGAAATTAGAGTCAATAGACTCGAAAATTATAAATACAATCCCTATCCGAGCGATCGAGTACTTCAGTACTGAATCTCATTATAAAATTAATAATTGAATTGATTTTTTCGATAAAACTTCGTTTTCAACACCAATACATCAAATATTGTGTTAGAAAAAAATGATTACACTTTTGACTAATAATTGTTGCGAAGATTTGTTGAAACAAAAGTTTTCTTTTAAAAATGAGTTAATTATATGCTATTGTTATTGACATAAAACACTAACTCATAATCTGATGATCGCTTCAATGAGTTTCTCATTATTCATACGTAACAATTCATAGCCTTTCCACTCAAGGAATATGATTTCGTGTGACTTATTATTTGCTTTTTCCCATTCAAACCCATTTCGTGTCACAAATAACATACCATTCAATGACTTTTGAAAATATGTTTTCATATCTTTTGTCACTTTTTGATCAAAGTTTTTGTAAAAAGTAATCATTTTTTCTCTCATTCTTTTGTTACAAAAATTGTAAAACATTGCCAATAATGTCATCACTACTTGTGCTAACTTTCCTCTCATTAGTGTTGTTTACTGTGATCTCAATCATCGCATCACTCATTCCGTCGACTATTCTCTTGATTTGGCGGAAGAGAAGAAAAAAGTCAAAAACTTTTCCCAAAAGTGAGATCAACACCAATGAGACTGTCTTTCACACCGTTATCATTGAATTCTTGTATTCATTCAATTGTGGTCTACTTATAGCCACCCTTTTTCTCCATCTCATCCCATATTCTCGTAAAACATTTGAACTTTTCTTTTTGCAATTGAGTGCCACAAACGTCAAGACATTGGTATTGATTCGCACCGACATTGTAGACAACTATGAATATAGAGGAATACCTTTTGTGGAACTAATGATTTGTTTGTCATTCTTTGGCATATATTTTGCCGAAGAAATAATTCAAACGTTTCTTAGATATCGAAAGTATTATTGGTTTAAAAACAAGAGCATTGTTTTCAGCGATCAGTTGACAGACTTCCCATCCCTTGACTATAGACTCAACAAAACCAGACATTACTTGATTACGTGCAGCCGTAAGACATCAGAAGTGACTTCTTTTGCGAAAACCTGTTCCACAAACACTTCGGCTGACAATCATAACCCTAACCCAAACGTGATATTTCAACGTAAAGAAGAGCTGAAGGACTCGTTGGAAGCGATGAGTCTACCATATGAGTCAATAGAGCCGACATCACTGTCCTCACAATCAACACAATTGCCATCGTATTGGAAGTCTGACCACAAGTCAGACAATCTGAAAATATATTTACCACAACTCACTTCAATCAACTCTATGCCGGTGCTCACAATACTAGAAGGCCTTATCATCTCATCCCAGGAATCAGTGGACAAACTATTGTTAATATTTTGTGTGATTTTATTTCACAAAATAATCACAGCTTTCGCTATAAGTTGTGAAGTGTATGAGAGGACAGAGTCTAAACTGATGCCCTTATCCACGATCATAACCTTCTCATTTCTGCCAGCCCTCGGCTTTCTCATTGTTATCTCAATAAATCACTTGATTTTTGTCGACTCAATCGAGAGACGCATTTCAGCGATGGTTTTAAGTGTCATATCTTCTGGAAGTCTATTACATATAATACTAATGAATGTTCGCAACAATTATTTGCATTTCCTGTTCCCCCATAAGAACGGAATCGTTCAACACTTCACTATGTATTCCGGTTTTATTGTCATCCTCGGCATAACTGCTCTTCTCTTCAATCCTAAAAACTCTTGATTTCTTAATCAAAACTTAGCCCAAAGTCTTGTATCTATTATACCATTTCTTATCTATTGATTGTTATCTCAGAGATTGCTATCAATTTTCGCTCAAAGTGTGAAAACAATTATAGAAAGCAATAATTGTATAATAAATTCATTTTTTGTTTATTTTCAAAATAACGAATTTCTGTAAATAATGTTAATTTGAAAAGTTTTGTTAAAAATACATTTGTATATACAATATGTTTATAGTGTTAATGAAATTATAAAAAATAAGAATTTTTTGTTATTTTTATGTTCAAAAGTGATTTTAAAAACGAAATTTTAAACAACTTTTTATTGAAAGTATTTGCTATTTATATGAATAAAATATTTAAACAAAAAGTTATCAAAATTATTGAACCAATGATTTGAACAAAACAAAAGATTCACTTATTTTTAAATTTAATATTAAATGAAATTTTTAAAAAAATTATTGCAATAAAAAAATCGAAACTTTTTGTGATCCCCTCAGCAAATGTGATACCCCTTTATAGGTAAGACTGAAAGGGTATGAAAAAATAGTGAGAATATGTTAGCAATGATTTAGTGGAACATTTCATACAATAATTTGCATTTGAGTTCATCGGAGCAAAAGACGACTTTGGATAACAAACAGAGCGTTAACTCAAAAACAGAGAGAATATAATTATTATTGAAATACTTTTCTCAATAACTAATTGTTTGAGATTATAATTATTCGTATTTTGTTTTTCTTCGGCGAAAAATACAATTTTTATTTTATGTATTGAGAAGTGAGAGAAACCAATACATAAATCAATGAGTTTTCATATTTAATTACGCCCTAAGCTCTGGAACAATCATTAGATGAGTAATAAAATTAGTGAACAATTGGTTTAATTGCAAAACTAAAGACAATATTCGTTTCAATGAATATCTATTTATATTATGAATCAATTAATCACAAAATCGTTATTACTTTTCACTTAAAACACTGAAAGCAAACAAATCATAACTTTATGTTAAAAAAGGTTTTATTTTTAGCAAATTTTAAAGTTTATTGTCTTTAAAATAATTATAAGTTTTTCATATTTTATACAATTATAAAAAAATAAAAAAAATTTTAAAATTTTTTTTTTATAATTATTTATTAAGTAAAAGGAATTCAAATCTTATAAAATCTATTCAATTCTTCGCGTAAATTGTTTTTATCGTTAATAACAAGTTTGACGAACTTTCCAATGGCTTCAGTCCTCCCAAAGACACAAATATACGAATCGTTACCATTGGGTGAATATCTGATGTCCATTTGTTTCACATCTGTTCTCTGTTTAATGAATTGTCGAAACTGTGACTCATTTCTCGAATCACTAATAGTTTGATTCAAATCATCACTATTTCTGATCCAAACGCTAACGATTTTGACCACAAATGTGTCATAAGAGACAATGTCTTTCGTTGGTCTAATCGAGTTCTCAACGGCTTCTTTGAAACCAATTGTTTGGCATTTGTTTCGAAGTAATTGTGAAACGAATGACACTTTGAATATATATTCGTTTTCAGAGTTGTCTTCAATATTAGCAATAAATTTATCAAAGATTTCATTCATAGCTTTCATGGCATTCATGTCTGAGCCATACTTTTGCAAAACCTCATCGATATTATCTTCGATATAAATATTCAATGTTTTGTTATTTAAGATATTTTCAAAATATTTATTGAAAAGTATTTTTATTATCGATTTCACGTCCTTTCGATGCAAACAAATTTCAGTACAATTTTCACTTGTTTTCATTGTGTCTTCAATTTGATTGTTTTTATTCCAAAGTTTCACCAAATATTTGCTTACAATCCACGGAAAGCCATAATATCTTTCACTTTCATCGGAGACATTAGAATTATTCTCATGACAGACCAAATACCAGGCGCTGGCCTTCGCCTCGAGTTCAGCCTCTGTGTGTCTGGACTCGAATTCTTTGAGAAAGTCATCGAACAAACGATTGGTAATATTTGAAACCAATTCGTGGGTATCGTTATTGTCATTATGAGTGGACAGGTATTTGTGAGTCTTAGTGAACATCGAACTGACTAAAGCCGACTCACTCTCAATACCGAACTGTTGTTTCAGTTCTCGAATGGCATTACAATAAGAATCAAACTTTTGTTTCGCGTCTTTCATATAAGTGGACGAATTGTTGTCAATTAGTTTAGGGTTTGGTTTGAAATGAAAACAATTTTGTTTTCTGTATTCGTTAATCAGTTCATTGAAATAGCAATTCATTTGATATAGTTTTCCCAAAGCGTTCTTCGACTCATAAGTCACCCTTTCGTTGGGTTTTTGCATGAAATCCGGATATCGTTTAGGTTTTTGGCTGTTTCTGAGCCGAGCATTCATTCCAGTCTTCGCGAAGTCGAGAGCCGTTGCGTATTTATAGTCCAGTTCTTTACATACGCCACTGAATATACCCCTGGAGGTAGCGTCTGCCCAAACCATATGGGAAGTGGCTATCATTCCCACCTGATTATTGGCAATGAATCGACAATAAAAAGACAAAATATCTTCAGTAGTGACCCCTCGACCCAAGTCTTCGGCCTCACCCGAAGGGAAGTGCATTGGATCGTAGTTATGGCGGTCAAAGATAAGGGGTTTATACCAAATAACGTTATACTCGTCGCCATCCAAATCACTTCCGGCCATCTCAGGGTTAAGGGGATAAATATTTTTGAAAATCATCTAAATGTGAACCTAAATAATAAATACCTCATCGGGATGTGGGCGTTTGCCCTGTGCTGGGAATACTACACAATCAAATATGTGATGAAGACCTGGAACGTCAATTGCCTCTAGTTTGCGAACATCCCCAGGGTGCATACAGGGGTATTTCGTCACCAAAACCTCTCCGATTAATACACGTTTGGCACCACTTTGTAGATCACTGTATTGGACAAACACCTGTCCGTACCGTAAAGTCTTTGTCTCATCCAAAACACCGAACATAACTCTTCCGGAATCAAATGGTACGAGAATTCGGGCCTTATTTTTCAAATCGAGACTAACTTTTGTGATAATGGACTCAATAATTGACACAAAGAAGGGTTCGTTCAAAACATCGATTTCAGAATCAATGAATTGTTTGTAATTGAGTTTAAGTCCCGAATAACTGCTCAGAAGTCGAATGGCATTAGAGTTGGAGACAAAAGCGTTCGACAACTCTTTGAAGCGTTTGAACAAAAGTCTTAAAAATATTTTGTTTGAAACTCCCATTTGGTTGAGAATTGTTATCAACGGACGATTCAAATAACAACTCCGAGGTTCACATACCTTAAGAATATCCAAATCTGTTGACTTTGAAACAAATTTTTCCATCGATTTTCTCATTAATATTTTCTTTCCTTCGAGTGAAGGATTCACTACAAGAAGTCCTTTACAACCAGAGTATCGGATTTGAAAAGTGGGGACATTTTTACCAATGGCTTCACATAATTCTTGTGCCATATCTTTAGATATCATTCCGACGCCATCAGAGAAAATGTATTGCTGTTCCGTCAACCCATGGACACCATCTTTGATATCATCAATCATTTGAATGCAGTCGACATTTGAAACAAAACTCATTGACTGAGACATCGATTGTCCTATTCTTGCAATATATTTACCAGCGTTTTGAATGGCATTCAATTCACCGATTTCTTCAATCAAGTCGCGGACAGACCTTTGTTTACCATCTCTTGCATATAAAACTAATCCATGATCTCTCAGTTGACTCGTCGACGCGCCCAACACTTCATAGGTTCTTCCGGCGATTTCGATACCATTCCTCAATCGGTCGAAAATCGCTTTTTGCAAAAATATTTTCATTCGATCACAGAATTCGTGTTCTTCAGGAAGTGCTGAAGTATTACAAACAGTGAAAGATAATGACTGAAAGTCTTCATCTTTTATTAGAAGTCTTATGACATATTTTGGATCAGTTATACGAAGAAATCTGCTCTGTTGTAGAGGAAGAGCGGGAAGTAATAGTATCCGCGTTGGGGACAGAATAATTCGACGGACAGGTATGACAGAACTGTTCGTCCATTTCTTAAGATTTTGATTATTATGTCTATTAAACGATTTCTTCAAGTCTTCGATTGGATTCATATCTAAATTGTTCTCAATTTTGACTCTCAAGTCATTCAAGGCCTTATCGACTGACTCTTCACTTATTGGTATCAACTCTTTGATCAAATCCATGAATTGTTTGCAATTATTCTTGAAATTCAAAATATCGCTCAAATAAAACGAATGGTTTGTCAAAGAAGTCAATGAATACAAGATATCGAAAGACAGTCCAATTGTTTGACTAAAATCTATTGATTGTGTTTTGCATTCAATGGTTTGAAAGCAATTGGTATTGAATGCAATCAATGGATCGAAAGCTTTAAGGTTTGAGATAATGTCTGCCATGAAATGTGAAGTGAAGTCTAGTTCGACATAAAGTGCATTACTTTTTGTGAAAACCGTTTCGTTTATGTCTGAAAAAGTCTTTGTTCTCAACCGAAACCCTATATAGTCTTCGGATGAGTCTATTGATGATAAGGACCTGTTGTGAGGTTTGGACGAAATGATACCATAATCAGTAGACGATAAGACATCGCAGTCGTTGATCAGACCCTTTATGTCTGATGTCATCTTATTTGTCTCTATGTCTTCTTCGTTGCCAGAGTCCCAACTCATCACTTCATCCAAGTCTGAAGTGTCGCCAAAAGCCATGTAATGGTCTTCGCATATGTTGTACAAAAGGGGCGGAAATAATAGTTTAAAAACCATTTTGTTGTCCTTGAA
Organism: Quadroppia sp. Gr-Ori-00064; assembly: GCA_034700825.1. Taxonomy (NCBI): domain Eukaryota; kingdom Metazoa; phylum Arthropoda; class Arachnida; order Sarcoptiformes; family Quadroppiidae; genus Quadroppia; species Quadroppia sp. Gr-Ori-00064. Next base: position 19,794 of record JAQIXR010000130.1, on the reverse strand, counting down.
GTGAATTGATTTGATTTGAGAGTAATTGACAACAAATTCATATTTGTCTTCAAACCAATCAACACTTGAACCGGAAGTCTTCCTCCTCTTCGACCGTTCATTCATTACTTTCAATTGAATGACAACTTTTTTCTTGTAGTTTTGAAATACGATTCGCATGTCTTCGAGGACTTCATCACTTGAGAAGTGATCCACAAAAACTTCTTCGTCGACACAACATCCAAATGACAATCGACTAACTTTTGACCACAATTCACACCTCAAATCAAAGTCAAGTGTCTTTGAGGCCATCGATGGTATAATTACTGTAAGATTTGTGTCAAACAATTTAAAACAATTGAAACTTAATGACAGAAATGATTCTGAAGGCCTTTGAAGCACAAGTGACAGCACTTCCACCAATCAATGGTGTCTTCAATAATGTCTTCAACTCATTAAACGACAAACAAATTGAATGCAAAACCAAATGAAGTAAAGCTTTAATGAAATTCATTCAATGAAAACGTTTTTCAATCTTCTGTTCGTCTAAGCAATGAAAACACAAACACGAGATGTCGTTAACGTTGTTTGTGTGCAATGTTTGACCCAATGTTTGGGTGTGTTTGCGATCAAACCATTCAATGACTCAATCGATGGTAGACTTTGTCACTCCTTTTAAATTAGTCCACGATTTGTATCATCTGTTTTTGACACACATATTCATCAAGGTTTGAAACAACTCTTTATTACATACTCATCGCCACCAATGGATAGCGAGGGCCGAAAGATCATTGTCTGCGACAACGGAACCGGTGTTAGACATGCCTTACCATTGGTTTTACAATTGATTAAATTTTTATTTTTGTCTTCAGTTCGTCAAATGTGGTTATGGAGGGTCTTCGGGATCCAACTTCCCGTTGCATACGTTCCCATCGATTGTGGGCCGACCTATCATTAGAGCCGCACAAAGAATAGATGACATCGAAGTCAAAGTAAACTCTTTTGCCAATCAATTGTCTCATAATTTACTCTAAAAACTAATGTCTTTAAATCATTGCTTCTTTTCGTGTCATTTAATGCAAATACAAATCATTTGTCTATTAAATGAAACTCTTTTTCATTGAAATGTCTTCAATGAAAGAGAGAGGAAATGATTGAATCCGTAAGACTTTCTTCATTTCAATTGTTTTCGTCTCAAATATTTTGATTTTTGATAACATTTTTGATCGCAATTTGAATGTCATTTAAAGGACTTAATGGTCGGCGAAGAAGCAAATAAGTTGAGGTCACTCTTGGAGTTGTCGTATCCGATGGAAAATGGTTGGAATCAATTGATTGATGACTTTATAGACATTAATGTGCTTTCATTCGATGGTTAGGTATTGTCCGCAATTGGGAGGACATGTGTCACGTATGGGACTATACTTTCTACAACCGAATGGGAATTGATCCCAAAGAGTGTAAGATTCTGTTAACTGAACCGCCGATGAATCCAATCAACAACAGAAAAAAGATGTTTGAAATGATGTTTGAAAAATATGGCTTTCATTCCACTTATATCGCCATTCAGGCCGTTCTCACACTCTATGCTCAGGGTATTTGACAGTCAGGTAAATGATTAGTCTTTCATTCATTTGTTCGTTATCTTCAGGTCTGATGACTGGTATTGTCGTCGATATTGGGGACGGAGTGACACATATCTGTCCCGTTTATGAAGGGTACGCTTTGCCACATCTGACCCGACGCCTGGACATTGCGGGCCGAGAAGTGACGCGATATCTAATAAAAGTATAAAACTATTAATGATTTGATTCAAAGTTTTTAATTGATTTTTGACCACAAATCAGTTGCTTCTTCTGAGGGGTTATGCCTTCAATCATACGGCAGACTTCGAGACGGTTCGAATGCTTAAAGAGAAGTTGTGTTATATCGCCTACAACTGTGAACAGGAACAACGTCTGGCACTGGAGACCACTTACCTGACAGAGACCTACACTGTATTATAACTCAATATTTTCATCAATTGTTTTGATCCCAATCTGTCCACAGCTTCCGGACGGACGGGTAATAAAACTGAGCGGAGAGCGCTTCGAAGCACCGGAAGCTCTATTCCAACCCCATTTGGTTAACGTCGAAGGACAGGGTATTATATAATAATCAAAATGAATATAATTTGTTGTATTGATTGAATGGAACGGCTATTGTAGGCATTGCGGAACTACTCTTTTCGACCATAAATAGCGCCGATTTGGACATTAGAAGTGAATTATATAAACACATAGTATTGAGTGGGGGGTCGACAATGTATCCCGGGTTACCTTCAAGACTAGAACGAGAATTAAAACAATTATATTTAGAAAGAGTTCTTAAGGGAGACGTCGAAAAACTACAGGTTTTGCCATCTCATGAATGACAGACAATGTTCTGAATTATGTTTACTATTTATGACAGAAATTCAAGATCCGTATCGAAGACCCGCCGCGAAGAAAGGATATGGTGTTCATCGGAGGCGCGGTTCTGTCGGACGTAATGAAAGATAAGCCACAGTTTTGGATAACAAAGAAAGAATTCGATGAACTGGGAATCGATCGACTGATGCAAGAAAAGTATGGCATCGGCTCTAATAAGTTCTTCGGCAATTCGTGTGACTAAACACATTCCGGCGCTCTTTCACTCAAACAAATCAAATGAGATTTTACTCAAAAAATGAGTAAATATTTTATATTTGAAATTAATTTATTTCTTTTTATTAATTTTTAACTAAAAATAAAATAAAACGAAAATAATTTGTTTTTTTTTGTAAATGACTTAAAAGTTGGCAACAATTCAAAGAAAACTATTATAAGATTTAATCACAATTATGTTCAAAGACTTACAGCGCATACAAATGGCTGACATACTATAAAAGGACTATTTTTTGGCAATGATTGTGAAGAATGTGATCAAAGTTTGTGATTGTTTTGTGCATACATTAATGGAATGAATGGTCTCTTAATTGACTATATGTTCAATGTCTTCATAATTCATATCACAGTCTTTTGGTCTCAACTTTTAGACTATTCGCCTCATCCGTGAGATAACTGTCCACAGAATAAGTCAATTATGACATTAAATGATGAAAATGATAGACAAATACCTGAACCAAATGACAGGTATTGGTATAGTTCCCAAATGCCACAACGAGTGGGCGTCAAACATGAAAGCCAGGGGCGGAAAGTCGTATACTTCCAACAGAAGTAAAGAATTCAAGAGAAATAAACTGAAGACACATTTCCAGACATGTCTTCCTTTATGGCGATTGAGTGCACACCACAAGAGCCAACCAAATGAAGATAAGACACCTGAAGGCATATGGAGATAGAGATGAACTGTGATCTCAAAGCCATGTCTAACCCATGTCTAACCTGTGCTGACATTGACTTTCATATTATATCCGTAATCAAAGCGAATATAATATAAGTAATGGATGTGATTAAGAAAGAATGAGAGGAAAGGTATTCCGACGCCAATCACAGCCCAACCATTGGGTGAACTGAGTTGCAAGTAATCCAAGAATTTGAGGGTCAGTGCAAACAAGGAATATATGACCAAAGAATAGGCGGAAAAGTAATCAAATTTCTGTCAAAACAATTGTTCTGTAAATAAATAGTCGAAAGAAAACTAGTTTTTCATAAATACTTCGGTCACTGAAGACTGACGGATGTGGAAGACTGTGGACCACATCCAGGCATTGATGGCCAGCACTGTCTCAACGGTCCAGACATTAAAATAGGGATCAATTTTGACGGCTTTTCTGTATTGATTCCAAGCGTAAAGATTAGAGAAGAGGTTAAGGAGTGAGAAGAGGACAGACGCCGGCTCTTCAAGACTATAGATCCGAATGAATGTCCACTAAATGTGATCATAGAGTATGTCATCTTTGGTTCGAAAGCAATGCCTTTCCTCTAATAATACCTTTCCATAGAATTGTGGCAAACGATTGTATTGGACGCCTGTCCTCAAGAGGTGACTAACTGTCCGCCACTGGCACTGATGCTGACACTCCTGATGGCAGTCCCAACCCATGGCAGACATATAGATGGGTTGTCTCGCTCTAAACGCTTCCAAGTCTTCATTGTTGGAGCAATTGGTTTGACGGCAATTGTGAAGACATTTCTTGAAATACGGCAAACGATCGCCAATTGATCCATAGATGCCTTCAATGCTAACTATTATTATTAATGTATTTATTATTAAATTATTTTTCATTTAATATTCAATAAATAGTTACAAAATTTTTACAAAACTTTTAATTAAATAATGACATGAATTAAGGGGAAAATAAGACACGGTCTTAGGATCACAAATGTTCTTGGTCTCAAAGGGTGTGAATGAGATTATGATAAGATAACGATAACTATAAGCGGAGTCACTTTGTCTCATATCATGTTATGTTATGACAAGTCTATCCATGCGTTCATATATACCGTAATTATTATTGTTTTGCTTTATATTTGTTATGCGTTTTTCGGTTTCATATTATTTTTATTTAAATATTATTTATTTAAATGTAATTAAACTTAAAATAATTTAAAATAAATTTCATAAATATTGAAATTTCGTCGAAATATAAACAATAAAAATATATTTATTGATTGAAAAGTGAAGTGTTTTTATATATTGACCGAAAGTGTAAACATTTAACAAATGATTGCATAATATGTGTTATTATCACTGAAAACATGTTTTGTTTTAAACACTTATCGTATGTTTGATCAATCAATTGATCCCACCATTCAATAGACACTTCCAGTCATGGCTTCGGTGTCTATACCAGAGTTCAAAGTGATTTTGTGCGGCGAATACGGCGTCGGAAAGACATCTCTGTTCCGGAGGTTCGCCACCAATGCCTTCATTGAGACCACAAATATGTCTGCCATTCAGTCGAGACAATCGACACTCGGTTTGGATCACTTGAGCCGTCGTTTTGATGTGAAGACCGAACAAAAGCCAATAAAAATGCAATTATGGGATACCGGAGGACTGGAAAGAGTGGCCAGTATTACAAACTCGTACTACAAGTTCGCTGAGGCGGCACTTCTTGTCTTCTCGTTGGACTCATTGGAATCGTTTCACTGTTTGTCACAACATTTGATTGAAATCTTGAGTTTAGCAGAAAATGCAAAGATATTTCTCATCGGAAATAAAAACGATTTGACACCACATGAGGTGATGGACAACGATATTGAACTCTTTGAGGAACAGTTCCCTAAATTCAATGGCATTTTTAAGATCAGTTGTAAGACCAATGACGGCGTCCAAGAGATGTTCGCCGAAATCGCTGACAAGTTGGCCATAAATACAGCGAAGAGTAGTTTAAATGCATTCAAATTACATCACAATCAGATCCCAGCGCACGAACAGCACAGCCATCAGTCCTGTTGTGGTTCATCGCAAACCAACTCTTAATATATCTTAAGATAATTTGATTTCAATTTGTAAATCATTTATTGATTTTTGAGATTTTCTTTTGAATTTTTACTTCAATTCACTCATAAAATAGCATTTATTTCAACAATCGATTCGTTTTGTAATTGGTTTGTAATTTTGGTTTGAAATTGAAATCTATTTTTTAGATAATTTGATGTCTTTTCTGAAGAACGGATCGATTGCTCTTCCAAAACGAATTGTGTGAACAAAGTGACAGAACATATGAATTGGTTTTTACATCAATTTATAGTAAAAATCATTTTATAAAATTCAATAAAATTATAATTTATTTACAAAACTATTAAATCCGATTTAATGCTCAAAATCAAGTATTTTTGTGCAAAAAATTATTGTCGAATAAAATTCAACAAAACTTTTTTCGTTTAAATTAAAATCGTTGTCAATTTGAAAGGTTTTCATAGAAATTGAGATCAAATAATAACCAAATAATTTCATCAAATGTTAATGTGATGAAAGAATAGTCTTTTTGTGGAAAATTTTGTCACTAATGGACTTTCAATTCATTTTTAGATGACTTTTATATCTAATTTTAACTATTATCCAAACGAAGATTTATCTCAAAAATGAAATATTTTCCAAAATCTAATAAAAATATAAAATATTTTAAATGCTTTTATGCTTTCAAAAATCAAAGACAAATGTCTTTTATTTTACTTTTTTTGAACAAAAGGCCGGAAATTAATTATTGAAATATTTTTATATATTGAATGCAATGTTAATATTAAAAGCACATGAAATTCAATTATTGGATGCATTAGTTGTGATTTTCTTCAATTTTCCACAAAATATAATAACTATATTTTCGCGAAAATTCACTGAAAAATCACTTTTTCTAAAGTCATTAAAGTATGTGTTTATTCAATATTAAATCTTATATTGAATATTGTTTTTCTAATTATTTTAGTGAAGTTATAATAATTTTTGATTTAAAAGATTCATAAAAGAAATCGTTTTTTAAATGAGATTTTATTTTTATAAAAACCTATTCTTGTTAGTGTTCGCAGAGCACATGTAGGGATATATACAGAATATTCTGTAGTTAAATGAATATAAAATATAGAATTCAATGCTTTGAAAATGTGTTTATATTTAGAATAAATTAACGAAAATATTAAATATTTTTTATGTAAGTTTAGCCAGAATTTGATAAACTTATAAATTCTTAACTAAATCATGACTTCAGACAACAATTACACGGAAATAAAAAAATAAAAAATTATTGATAAAAGAACTTTACATTAACTTAATTTTGTCGCAGAATATAACAAATGTAGTTTGAAATCATTTCATGGATTTGACGAATAATTGGATCAGTTTATAGTGGAATTGAAAGCTTTTAAATTGTTTTCCTAAATATCAAAAGTCTTGCGAAAATATGAACAGTTGAACAGTTGGTAAAAAAGTTTATTATCAAAAGAGATTTGATGTAAGGCTAAAACACTCCCACATATTCTCAAACCAAAAAACAATACATTTTTCAAGAGTTTTCAATCTCTTCAAATGTATGACAACTTTAGACTTGAAGACCATTTCAAAGATAAAACAACTAAACTTATCTTTGATGACGCATTTCATTGCTTTATATTGAGCACACCCTGCACCCTTAAAAACCCATTTGTCAAAAACTCAATACTAATTCTTTCATACAATAGTTACTTCCCATTGAATTCACTGCAATTATTTGTATTATTTGATTTTATTCAATAATTATGAATGAAATGAATATAACTTATCATATCATTCATGAAATATTATTTTTTAAAAAGTCATTCATTCGTTAAACCGAAAGAATTTAATGTTTAAATGAATTCAAATAATTAGACCCTTTTTATTATGAAAAATAAAATCGATTTTTTGTTTTGAAATATGAATTAAATTTTATGAAAAGGACGGCCAGTAATAGAGTGAGTGACCAGACCTTATGGATGTGAAAATGAGGTTTCATTCAAATTAAGTGATAATCACTTAATAAAAATTAATTATATTTTCAATAATTGAATTTAACCTCATTTGAAGAAGTCTTAAATTTGTTTTTTTTTTGTCATATATTGTAAACAATTGTCAAAATAAAGGTCTGTCCGTCAGAATAAAGTACTGTATATCTGATGGCAGTACAGAAGTAAGGTTTGAGCCATGCGTTTGGATGTCCTTATAATATATTGTTTGCTATTAGAGAAGGCATTAAATCAGAGTTTGCTTACAATCGATGCATAAGAATAATAAGAGAGTGTTTGCTCTCATTCTATATAACGTATACCTTATAAACCATATATAATACATATATATCTCCCATCTCTTCCATCTCTTGTATCGGTTGTGAAGGTACTGGCGTTGTATTTAATGATTTTTTGCACAGTTACCTAATGTCATGCACTGTTCATCATTTCAAAACGATCATTGCGTACAGAAGAGACAGAGCAAAGCAATCACATCCCAGCCCTAACACACATTACTCTATTTATCATACATTTGTCTGCATCTCATTTCTCTTCAACCGATTGCTCTCTCGATCGCCATTATATCAAATATATTACTCATTATATCCTTGAGTATTCAAAATCATTTTTTATGTGTGAACTGACCCTTCATCTAATTATAGATCAAATATTTATAATCACATGAATTGGTATTTTTTCGATAAAAACTTCTATAAATGCTTTCATTATATCTAAAGTTTGTTAACAATGAAACTGTCGGTGCATTTCTTATTCAAATTCCCAGTTGAAGTGATTGGAAATGTATTTAAGTCCGGTTCCAGAGACTACCAAAACAGACAAACCGAAGCCAACCACTAGTAAAAGCAATGAAAAGTCTGTCGATTTGCCACAATTGCGGTCTCAAAGACATAGCAAACACAAGAATCGAGAAAAGAATCGAAAGCCTAGTATTTGCAGTGATTCTGAGACTGAGACCAGCAGTATATGCGGTGCCCATGCATTAGGTCATTGTCGAAGAACTCTTTCAATTCAATTAATCATTCAAATAATTTCATTGTATTTCAGATGATCTCTCATTGTCTGCTCCGACAAAGAAGTGGAGCCTTCCTCTGCCTATTGTCACGCGTGGCAGTGAGTCCGACAGCACCAGCAGCTCATGGAGTGCTCGGTCTGGTGATGAAGCGACTGAAGACGAAAGAAGTCCAATTCCCAGTCCCAGTCCATCGACAAAAAGTTGTGAAGCGCTTATATCTGAATCACAAACCACTTCTGAAGAACTTAAAGGTTTGCATTCAATTCATATGAATTGCAAATTTAATTAAAAATATTTAAAATACTTTTTAAATAAAAGTTAACATAATTTCAAACATTTTATTAAATGTTTCAATTTTAAAGTTTTCTTCAATATATGTAATAATTATAATTCAATTATTGATAACTTATAGCCAAATGGAAAAGACCGAAAAAAATATCAAAAGCCGCTGAAACCCATAAACTTATGCGAATGAAGACAACCAATTATGGCCGGTGCAAAATATGCGATACCTATGTCTACTTTTGGGGATTCCAGTGTTCAGAGGTATGTATGAATGAATGATTACTTTTCATGAATGAGTTATTCATAACAAACACATAAACTGTAAACTCATTTGACATTAAAGTGCGAACTCATCAGTCATAAGAAGTGTCTCAAAAAGATGACAATTATCTGCGCTGGGGTTCCGTTGCCGCCGAAGTCAAACATAATCAACATGGAGTTGACGGCCATCGAGGATGAGGTGCCACTCATTGTAATCAAGTGCACAAAGGAGATCGAACGGCGCAGTTGTCTTACGCCAGGGATATATCGCATGACAGGTGTTATGTCAAGAGTGCAGAAATTACTGAAGAGCTTCGAAAGCGGTCCTCATCTCATAGACGTCTCAGATGTCAGTCCCAATGACTTGTGTTCTGTGCTTAAGATATTTCTCAGAGAGGTTTGAATTGTAATTAATTTAGACTTTTATTCAAATGTTAACTCATTTTGAATTCAAAGCTCAAACAACCGCTCATTACAAACGATGTGTACAAAGAACTGATAGACATAGGAAGGGTGTATCGACACGACCCCAGCAACGATGAGAGGATACAAGAGATCATAAGTGGACTCAAGAGTGCTGTCGACAAATTGCATAAAAACCACAGATCGACCCTTTCTTATCTGATTCATCACTTGAAACGTATCACTACTTTTCAGGAACAGAATAATATGACTCCCAATAACTTAGGGATCATTTTTTCGCCAACAATATTCCGACCAAGGTTTGCATCCTTTAAATGACCCTTTATAAACATAATTCCTTAAGCCCAACCATTCCTAACATATGACAACTTATATTATATTAATAGGATTTGAGTATTAGATTGTAGTCCCCCTTAAATGACTTACCCCTTAAATCATTAAATAATATATAGATTTAGACATAAATTATTTGAAAAAATGTTTCTTTAGAAACGCTGTCAACGATTTGTTCACTGAAGTGTTCGAGGCCGCCCCTCAGGCCCGGGTCATAGAGTTGATGATCAAAAATGTGAACGAAGTGTTCGGACATCAGACACAATCATTCTTCGTATGATCTCATCAATACGTAACCAATCATTTGTATCGAAACCTTAAAATATGCTTAACTTAAACATTGATTTTAAGCCAAACAGTCCTTTCGTATAAAACCATAGAATAAAATAATTTTTGCGATAATTTATATACAAATATATTTAACAAAAACAAATCAGAGCTTTAGAAAAGATGACATATTTTAAGTGCTTTTTTGTGTGCCATTTAATAAAAAAGACAACCATTTGTTATATCTATTAATGGCATACATGTGTTGTCCTTATAATTCCCGTCTCTATTCGATTGAATAGTAATCTTATGAACAAATATTTTTCGGTCAACGAGTCGTATAATAACTGGGAATCCGTTGTATTGATAACAAGGTATAACTATAACAGAATATATCCTCTAATATTCCAATCGATAAACTCTTTGACTCTAAAGCCTTACTCAACATATAATTCCTAATAACTTATATCACAATATATTTGCTCATAATTGAGAATTCAATTCAATTGTCACATATTTGCCGATAACCAGAGGATAACGACTCTTGGCTTTTATTTTTCCCACAACAGTATATGCCTTATATGACGAACATACCAGTGCTTCCCGACATACCTGACATTCCATAGACATAGAGAAGAATCACAAATAAAAATAAAAACTTAGATTTTTTACGAATATATTTATTACAAATAATAAATTCCAATAAATATAAAGTTTTCCCAAAAATATTTAATTCAATATTAAATATTTAAACCAAAATAACGATACGATTCAACGAAATAATAGTGTTATTCAATACAATAATTTATATAATATTAAAAATGTGTGTTTTATTAGTCAATACTATTAGTGAAAAGTTAATCATTTCATTCATAAGCCTATATTCAATACATTTCATATTCTTTGCTCAAGAAATACATAATTATTTCATAATAAGTCCCAAAACTGGATGAAAACATACACAAAAATTTAAAACTTTTGACAATTTTTTGGTATAAAATATTTGTTATAAAAGTTATAAGAAAAGTGCTGTTGAGAGCACAGGGATCCAGTTTTGTATCAAATACGAGTCATTAAAATAAAAGAATTTATATTAAAATATACTAAAAAACTAAAAGATTAGAACAAATACAAAATGATTTTAATTGCAATAAATTTATGACTAAATGAAAAACATATGAAATCTTAATGAAAACGTAATTAAAATTATGTTTAATTATAATTAAAATTTTATTAATCATTATATCAATAATTGTCATCAATATAAATGGTGTTTCTATTAGTGATGTATTGATTGATTTGTTTCAATATTTGTTAGTTCAATGATATGGTTATTGAAAATCAAATCCAATGATTATTACCGAATATTCTGTAATATTTGTTAAGATTATAATAAAGTTATTTATAATTCTTTATATTTGTCTTATAATTATTAGAATAATGTCATCAATGTCAAACAATTCATTGTATTCTTCATTATCGATCAACTGACCAATGAATGACACCTGACTTTCAACACCTGACCAGAAAATGACAACAAAATTCATATCAAAGAATTGTGTCTATAATTGAATTAGACTTTTATTTTGTATTACATTTGAGATATTATATACATTTCAATCATATTCACTACAAATGACTTCCCTTAGACCTCTCACTCATACCATTCGTGTTCAACAATTCCATTCATTTCCTCTATTTTTGTATCACAAACTATGCTCTTATTGTGGATACAATCGCTTCTTTCAGGTGTTTGTTATCGCCACAAAACTTTCCCACATCTGTCCTCATATTGCCCGACAGCTATCCCACCCTCGAGTCCGAACTACACCTCAAATGGTTATCTAAATATTGCTTATCAGTCGTTAATATTCAAATAGATTGACAATAGGCTTGACTTTTAACCCTAAGTTCATAAACATTATAATCAGTTAAAGCAATAAAATTTTCCACAAAAAATTCTGTAGACTTTGAACATGAAATCGTTATCATTAATTTGATGTCAATTAAGCGATAATTTATTGCAAAAACAAAGCATTTGTGATAAACATCAAAAGCAAATCACTTTTTGTGATTCTTTGGTCAATATTTAAGTCAAGAATTGTATAAAAACGTTATTGTTGTCAATGATTGACTCTAAGGACGAGTTAAGGACGAGGAAAGCAAACGATTGACTTTTAGTGACATATAGTGAACGAAGAAATCGTTGATTTGATAATTAATTGTAATTATTATTCATTAATTTTAATGACAAATTCGTATAATTTATAACAAATTTTATATAATTTATATATAATTGATTTGATGTCAAAAACCCATATTTTTGAGCATAAATTCTGTAATTCTTGCGTTGAGTCAGTGTTTAGTTGACTGCATGAACACAAGTGACGACACTTTCGTTCACTCAATATATGTCTTATTTTTGATATTTTTTTCATAGTTTTGAATATTGAGTGCAAAAGAAGTTCAGAATTTCATCACTCGATGACCACTACTCTCAAGAGTATTGGATCTGAGGATTGAGTGGTTTTAACATTGAATGATATGTCCATCGATTCGTTTGAGGCGAAGAGTTCGCCACAAATATTCCGATTGCGGACTCAATCGACTTGTGATGAGGGCTTACAACTGCCCTCACGGGAGGGGAATATCCCTACAGAGGGAGGACAGGCCAGGGGTAAGACGATTGCAGTGTTCACAAGTGGTGGCGATTCTCAAGGTTTGGATCAAAACATTTGATTCGTTGTTCTCAAGCAATGTCTTCTTGTGGTCAGGTATGAACGCCGCGGTTCGGGCAGTGGTGAGAATGGGTTTGTATTTGGGATGTCGTGTTTTCTTCATCAAAGAGGGCTATCAGGGTATGGTTGACGGGGACGACCACATAGTGGAGGCCTCGTGGGTGTCGGTCTCAGGGATCATACATCAGGTTTGCATTGGATTCGCTTAACTCTACCATTGCTTATACTGTCGACAAAAGGGCGGAACAGTTATCGGAAGCGCCAGATGTGCCGACTTTCGCGAAAGGGCCGGTCGTGTGAAGGCTGCGCGAAATCTTATAGAACATGACATTACAAACCTAGTGGTGATCGGAGGCGACGGCAGTCTTACCGGCGCTAATCTCTTCAGACAGGAATGGTCTTCAATTCTGGATGAGTTACTACAGACCGGTTCGTCGTTTCCATTGTTTTGATGGAATATTATCTCAAATAATAACCATTTTTAGGCCAAATCACTGCTGAGAAGAAGCAGTCGTGCAGTCATCTGCATATTGTAGGAATGGTTGGATCTATTGATAATGACTTCTGCGGGACAGACATGACTATTGGCACCGATTCAGCACTTCATCGAATAATTGAAGCAATTGATGCCATAGTCACCACTGCCTCGAGGTTTGCATTTGAGATCAAATAGAGAAATGTCTGAAAACGGATCCCTTTATAGCCATCAAAGAACGTTCATTCTTGAGGTGATGGGAAGACATTGCGGTTATCTGGCATTAGTGGCAGCGCTGGCCAGTGAGGCAGACTTTGTCTTCATCCCCGAATGGCCTCCAGAGATAGAATGGCCGCTAAGGCTATGCAAAAAGTTGGAACAGGTATGACATGATATGACCTTTCATTTGATGATTCATTTGAGCACTCAATCGATAGGAGCGACGAATGGGTAAACGACTCAACATAATCATAGTGGCCGAGGGGGCCATTGATCGGGGAGGAAAGGCCATAACTGCCGAACAGGTGAAGGATGTGATCGTCAAGAGCACAGGTCAGGACACAAGGATCACTGTTTTGGGTCATGTGCAAAGAGGCGGAAGTCCCAGTGCTTTTGACAGAATTCTGGGCTGTCGTATGGGTGCCGAAGCAGTGTTAGCATTATTGGAAGCGACCCCCGATTCCGAGGCCTGTGTTGTGTCACTGGATGGCAACCAAGCCGTTAGAGTCCCTCTCATGCAATGCGTCGAAAAGGCATTGAATTTGACTTTAATTTGATTTTCAATTAATTAATGGATTGTATTTCAGACCAAATCTGTCGCACAGGCCATGAAAATGTGCAAATGGGACGAAGCGGTCAAACTCAGGGGTCGGAGCTTTGAACGAAATCTAGAGATATATAAGATGTTGACTCGGATCAGACCACCGAAGTCTGTGAGCGATGAGCACAGTACGAGTGGATATAAGTTGGCTGTCATGCATGCCGGCGCCCCCTGTTGTGGCATGAATGCCGCCGTCCGTTCCTTCGTTCGAAACGTCATCTATAAGGGGGATACAGTTCTTGCTATTCATGAGGGCATCGATGGCTTCATAGCAGGCGATATAAGACCTATTGGTTGGACAGAAGTGAGCAGTTGGGTCGGACAGGGAGGAGCCTTTCTTGGCACTCGACGCACACTTCCTGACAATAATATTCCCAAAATTGTTGAAAGAATTAAAGAATTCAAAATTCAGGCGCTTTTAGTGATTGGAGGCTTTGAAGCCTATCATACAGTCCTCCAATTAGCCGAAGCCCGGCCCGACTTCGCTGAGCTTCGGATCCCTATGTGTGTAATTCCTGCCACAATCAGCAATAATATTCCCGGCACTGACTTTTCATTGGGTGCCGACACAGCTCTTAACGAAATAACAGAAATATGTGATCGAATACGACAATCAGCTCAAGGTTGGGCACCGATAGGTTTGGGTCAAAAACTAATCAATTGTTCTGTAATCGAAAGGCACTAAACGTCGAGTGTTTGTCGTCGAGACAATGGGTGGTTATTGTGGGTATTTGGCAACTATGGCAGGACTGGCAGGTGGTGCCGACGCCGCCTATATATACGAAGAGAAGTTTTCAATCAAAGACCTGATGGGAGATGTGTTTCACATGCACTCGAAGATGGCGGAAGGGGTCCAAAGAGGTCTTATTCTCAGGTATTTGAAAGTCTTTATTTGAATTGAGTTGACATTTGATGTCCATAGGAATGAATGCGCGAACGCCAACTACTCCACGGATTTCATTTATAGATTGTATTCAGAAGAGGGCAAAAACATCTTTTCCACCCGGCATAACATCCTGGGCCATATGCAACAGGGAGGCTCTCCCTCGCCCTTTGATCGCAACTTTGGCACCAAAATGGCTGCCAAAGCAGTGGATTGGCTGAACGCTCAGCTCAAACTGCATACCCAACCTGACTGTTCTGTGGTCTGTGCGGCGCCCGACACCGCTGTCCTCTTAGGTCTTGTGCGCCGTCAATATCGGTTCACTCCCTGTCAGGCATTAAAGTTGGAGACAGACTTCAAGTGAGATATCATTGAATTCATTAATTTATTGATATTTTGTGTTCCCTTAAAATCACGTTTGCGCCTGTCCTCAGCACCGGCTCCTATACCACACAACCATTATATCGAACCAATACTAAATCCTTTGTTAAAAATGATTTACTTTTTGTTTTCGTTTATTTTGTTTTTCAAACCCTTTTTTATTTGTTTTATGCTTTTCATTCCCCCTTCAGATGTCGTATTCCTCGTAATGAATGGTGGCTTCGGTTAAGACCATTACTTCGAGCTCTCGCAACCCCTGTTAAATATGAATATATCGGTGGCTCTGAACCAACTGTCCTTGACTTTGAGAATCTATTGAATTATTGATAAAATGTTTTATTCGATGTCAGTATTTGTTGTGATTGTCCTCACATTTGAGGATCACTTAATCTCTCTCTAATGTTAGTCACGAAAAGAACAAATCTTTTCAAGTATTTCATTTGGTTTTAATCACTTTTGAGTTGTTTTTAATTGTTTTTAATTGTTTTTAATTTAATTTTAATTTTTTTTGAGTTAAACAATAATTTGTGTCCACTTTTAGCCATAGAATACCTCGAAGACAATGGTATTTGAAATTGAGATCATTGTTGAGAATATTGGCCAAACATGAGTCCGCTTATGAAAGGGAAGCTCTGGACATCTTCGCCGAGAGTGACGATGAGATCTTCGACGAGTAGACCCTGTCCTCCCTTTCCCAATCATTTTCAAAATTATATTTATTTTATTTATGTTTTTAATTATTTTTTGACTCAAATTATGTTCAGTTTTACAGATATATTAGTTATACAACAAATGGTTTCTTTGAATCTAGTCTTCAATCAATGTTGAGATAAAGTCATTGTTTTTAATGATTTGATTTTTTGAGCAATACTTATAAGAATTGATATATTCTTTGATCTATAAATCGTTAGAATAATTGTTTTGACCTAAAATTCCTGCAAATTGTTTGTATTTTATATAAAGTTTTGAAAGTATTTATTATTCAAAAGTCTATTGAATTTGAATTGTATTTAAGAATCTGTTTATAATTGTCTGACTTTTACTAACATATGAATCGTTTTTATCATTCAATTGATTGTGAAAATAAATTCAAATTTATGTCACGTTAACAACCATTCATTACTAGCCATTAGCACACGAATGACCCAGAGTTGGCTCAGACCTATTGGATGAGCCATTGGCTCATTACAGACTGCATGCCATCTCTGGCGTCAACCCCTGTCCCAAGCGATGGCAATATGGAGACAATCCCTGAAAATACAAAACGTTTTGAATTTTGCTTTTGTTTTGCTATTCATTGAAGACATTGAAAACATTTCAATTGAATTGACGTTTGATTTAAACAATTAATAATGAATTTTCAATTGAAATCTGTGTCCAAATGAGTCAAATGGCCAGTCATTTACCATTATCTTCAATGCAAACAATTGGACACAATATGGCTATCAATTCATCGCAACTCAATGTCAACTCAAACGCAAACCAATCGTCAAATCAAAGCACAAATCCGTTGTCGACAACGAATCCGACGACCAATACATCGAATAGCAATCAATCGATTTGTTGTCTCATAGAAGACACCCAAAGGTGTCAACGGATGGCTGGAAACGCCTCGTACTCGAAGCGCATCGAAAAACAGGTCACTCAACGAAAACTTAGGCTTACGGTTGACCAGAGATCACATCACATGTACATCTGTGAACACCACAAACAGATGATTCAATCCATTCGGTCCTCAAACAAACGCAAGCGTAAGGACAGCGACGACGACAACGACCTCTCCATCGACAACGACATGCACAACACCTGCGGCCAAGACGTGGATCTGTTGGCCCTTCAGGTGAATACATTGCGAAGATATAAAAAGCATTACAGGATTCAGACGAGACCTGGTCTTAACAAATCACAACTCGCAGAGGTATGGCTCGAATGCCCTTTCATATAGTCCTTACTGACCACTGTATGTCCAGTCCCTTCAGCGCCACTTCAAGTCGATGCCGATCTTCGAGAAGGAGGCCATAACTTACTTCATATATATGGTTAAATGCAATAAAAACAAATTGGACAACAATGCCAACGCTGGCAAAGGATCCACATTACCATCCGATTGATCCACACTTCGCACCCATTCTTCACAACCACTTATATATCATAATATCATTTCATTAATTATTTTTTAGATTATTTTTCTTTCATTTCTAGACTTGAGTTGAATTTTGAAACAAAAATGAACTCAAATTATAAACAAAAACCAATTTTGACAAAACTTTTGATGATTTTTGTTATATTTTATTCAAATATATTTGGATTTTAATCAAAAAAATCATTAATTGCTTTAATTGTTGAACAAATGCTTTCAATAAAACAAAAACTCTTACAATCATTGCATCAAATGATTGACAGATTATTTAAAATTCATTTAAAGTTATTTAAATATTTAGAAAAATTTTGTTTAAATAAATTATTTTTCTTTAAAACTGTTTAATAAAAAATTACAACAATAGATATGATGGCAAAAAGTGATCACTTCTTCACATAGACTACACTCAACGCATGCGGTCATTGATTATGACATTCAAGTCAACACCAAAACAATTGGTGCACTTGTTGTCAATGAAAGGTTGTCTCAAAACTATCAAATCAATTGAAGACGAATTTGATTGCAATCAATGATTGAAGAAATCAATTCAAACCAATTGTTTTGAGTGTTAATCAAAAGGTAAGCCCAAAGTGGACCCGAAGTGGACCCGAAGTGAACCCAATAGTTGTATTGTTTTCATAGCAAACCATATGTTTGACAAAACAAACCCAAAGCACTCTTCACTGCAATACGAGTTAACACTTTATTTACATTTAATTTCATTTTTATTTATTTAAAGACATTTCAAATGAAATGTATTTTTATTTTTATTAAAATCTTGTCTTCAATTGTCTTGTGATATGTCTGTCAAAGACGACCAAAACAAAGACATTTGTAATTAAATTCAATCAAATTATGTCTCAAATGATCTGTACTTTTAATTGACTTTAAGCTGATCTTCATTTGTTTGGATCTGAATCTTCATTATCAACGACACCACTGATGGATGAATATGAGAACAGGGCCCGAATGGACGGCTTCGGCATCGGAAACATCGCCAACTTCTTCGTCGGTTTCATATTATCTCAAGTTTTGGGTCTATTTATAATTGTTTTCATCAGTGTTTGGATCTCTAAATACTTGGGAGGAATTGGTTTCACCACTAATAGGTATATCAATGTCACCACCAATTGATTGTCTTCTCATATCTCATGTACTCTTCAGTCAAATATTCAATTTTCATCCATTGTTTATGACATTGGGAATGGTGTTCATCTTCGGCGACGGTATGTATCGGTAGTTACCATTCATTGTGCTTACAATCCATTGAAATGTCAGCCATTTTGGTGTATCGGGTGTTACGTAACGAACGAAAGCAGGTCCTGAAGATAATGCACGCCGTCCTCAATGGTTCGGCACTCGTAGTGGCACTGATGGGGTCTTGGGCTGTGTTTCACTTCCACAACTCAATGAATATCCCGAACCTATATTCACTTCATAGTTGGATGGGTTTCATAACGATGTCCTTATTTACGGCTCAGTTCGCTATCGGTTTCTTTTCATTCCTCTTTCCGGTCATTACTCCCAGCTATAGACGTCTAGTCCTTCCCTATCACACCTGTATAGGGCTTACACTGTTCGTGATGTCGGGCGCGACCGCTCTGTTGGGTATCACCGAAAAGGCGTTCTTCTCTTTGTATGAAATGTTTTTCATTTAAATCAATAATAAATTGTTTTTTAATACCAGAGACGGAAAGGCACCGAACCCTAAATATTCAGACCTTCCGACGGCCGGGTATGTGATAAATATGTTGGGGATAACTATAATACTATTCGTGGCAATCGTTGTCTATTTGGTGGCTAATTATCAATTCAAACGCCGACCACTGCCTGAAGAACAGGCACTTCAGCTCCAGAACGAAGACACCGGTTCTTTGAATTGAAGGCACTTTTAACGGCTTTAAGACATTCCTACCGTTTTTAACCATTCCTTCGATTGTTGTCATTATGTGAACGTTTATGCAGTTTGTTAATTGAATATAAAACATGACCAAGGTCTATATCATGGTATAGGTTCAGTTCAATACATTAATTCTTAAGTTTTATTGTTATTTAAGATGTTATTCACAAAAAAATGCATTGAAATCAAAAACATTTTTGAGTTCAGAAATTGATTACCGTGATGTCTTGCATGGAAGGGCCTG
Source organism: Quadroppia sp. Gr-Ori-00064 (assembly GCA_034700825.1). Taxonomy (NCBI): domain Eukaryota; kingdom Metazoa; phylum Arthropoda; class Arachnida; order Sarcoptiformes; family Quadroppiidae; genus Quadroppia; species Quadroppia sp. Gr-Ori-00064. The sequence continues at coordinate 205 of JAQIXR010000130.1, read as the reverse complement.
CCCTTATACGTCGGGAACTATTTAAGCCCATGCCCTTCAAATTCAGATATAAGGGCAGCCGTTTTTTGGACCCGTTCAGAGAGGGACCGGTCACAAACAACGTTATGGATTATTAATACTAAAGGACCATGTTTTGAAGTCTATGGGAAGTGGGCCTTCTCCGCCCCCGAAATTTTTTTCGATTTTCTTGTAAAATAGGTCAAGA